>WFAB01003599.1:0-14393 GCA_018977245.1 Lethenteron camtschaticum
GGTGCAAAGGGCATTTGCAGGGAATGTTTTTGGTTCAACTGGAGCTGCCCAAAGGGCATTGCGTCTATGATGGTTTTCGCTGCGAGTGCAATTCTGAAGGTTGGGTTGAGGTGTGGGGGGGGGGGGTTGGACCGACTGCATCATCCTTGAGTTGCGTACTCTACGAAGGGCATTCGATGAAGGGCATTCGATGAAGAGCGCCGGCTCCGGACGAAGGGCATTTGCCGCGTGAATAATACGCAGAGGGCTACGTGCGTCAAATGTTCTCAGCGGTGGAGGGGCATGCGTTGAATGCGGAGTCCAAAGGGGGAGGGGGGGGGCATTGTTGGTGTTGAGGAAAAGGGCATTGAGAGTGAACAATCCGAGGGGGGTGAGAGATGAGAGGGCATTGCTGGAGATGGTTTTTAGTGTAAAGAAAGGGCATTGGTTTCAGGAGGGGGGGTGGTGGTATGGGTTTCTCTCTGTGCTCGTGATGAATTGAAAGGGCATTGGTGTTATGGCAGAGAGCATTTGGATTGACCTCAATCTGAGAATCTCCAAAGGGCATTGCTGGAGATGGTTTTTAGTGTGAGGAGGAGGGGTCATTGGTTTGAGGAGGAGGGGGCGGTGGTATGGGTCTCTCTCTGTGCTCGTGATGAATTGAAAGGGCATTGGTGTTACGGCAGAGGGCATTCGGATTGAACTCAATCTGAGAATCTCCAAAGGGCATTGCTGGAGATGGTTTTTAGTGTAGAGAGAGGGGATTGGTTTGAGAGGGGGTGGTGGTATGGGTCTCTCTCTGTGCTCGTGACGAATTGAAAGGGCATTGATGTTACGGCAGAGGGCATTCGGATTGAACTCAATCTGAGAATCTCCAAAGGGCATTGCTGGAGATGGTTTTTAGTGTAGAGAGAGGGGATTGGTTTGAGAGGGGGGTGGTGGTATGGGTTTGTCTCTCTCTGGACGAATGAAAAGGGCATTTTTGTGTTGAGACAAAGGGCATTCGGATTGAAATAAATCCGAGACAATTGTATCTGCAAAGGGCATTGCTGGAAATATGTTTTAGTTTAAGCAGTAGGGGGCATTGGGTTGACGAGGGGGTGTTTGGAGGGTCTGTGTCTGTGCTTGGGGCGAATGAAAAGGGCATTGTGGTGTTGAGACGAAGGGCATTCGGATTGAACTAAATCCGCATCGGTTGGAAAGACATTGACGCCAAGAACGGTGGCCATGTTGAGGACGTTTGGACTTTCGAAAGGGGATGAGTTTGGGCATTCTTATCGCAAGGGGCATTGCTGAATGACATTAAGCCCAAAGGGTGGGTGTAGGAGGGCATTCTGAAATTGTTGGAGCTACGAAGGGAGGGGGATTGAAATGAATACAAATCATGGGGCATGGTCAATGGATATTGATGCAAAGGGCATTGTGAACGGATATTGATGCAAAGGGCATTCTAAATTGTACAGAAACCCAATGATCTGCAAAGGGCATTGAAATGGTATGAAACCAAAGGGCATGGTCAACGGATATTGATGCAAAGGGCGTTCAAAATGGTACAGAAACCCAAAAGGGCATTGATTAAAATTGATCTGCAAAGGGCATTGAAATGGTATGAAACCAAAGGGCATGGTCAATGGGTATTGATGCGAAGGGCATTCAAAATGGTACAGAAACCCAAGAGGGCATTGTTTGTAATGTCGCTATGAAGGGGCATTGAAAAGGTATGAAACCAAAGGGCATGGACATCGATGATGATGCAAAGGGCATTCTAAATGGTACAAATCCTAGAGGGCGTTGATTCACATTGATGTACAAAGGGCATTGCAATTGTACCAAACCAAAGGGCATTGTGAACGGATATTGATGTAAAAGGGCATTTTAAATTGTAGAATCCTGGAGGGCATTGATTAAAATGTAGCCACAAAGGGGCATTGAAATGGTATGAAACCACCAAAGGGCATGCTCAATGGATGTTGATGCAAACTGCGTTCTAAATGGTACAGAAACCCAAAAGGGCATTGAGTAAAATTGATCTGCAAAGGGCATTGCGAATGGATATTGATGCAAAGGGCATTCTAAATTGTACAGCGCCCTCTGAGGGCATTGTTTGAAATGTTGCTACAAAGGGCATTGAAATGGTATGAAACCAAAGGGCATGGTCAATGGATATTGATGCAAACGGGCATTCTAAATGGTACAGAAACCCAAAAGGGCATTGATTAAAATTCATCTACAAAGGGCATTGAAATGGTATGAAACCGAAGGGCATGGTCAATGGGTTTGATGCAACGGGCATTCTAAATGGTACAGAAACCCAAAAGGGCATTGATTAAAATTCATCTACAAAGGCATTGAAATGGTATGAAACCAAAGGGCATGTCAATGGATATTGATGCAAACGACGTTCTAAATGGTACAGAAACCCAAAAGGCATTGATTAAATTCATCTACAAAGGGCATTGAAATGGTATGAAACCAAAGGGCATGGTCAATGGTTTTGATGCAACGGGCATTCTAAATGGTACAGAAACCCAAAAGGGCATTGATTAAAATTCATCTACAAAGGGCATTGAAATGGTATGAAACCAAAGGGCATGGTCAATGGATATTGATGCAAACGACGTTCTAAATGGTACAGAAACCCAAAAGGGCATTGATTAAAATTCATCTACAAAGGGCATTGAAATGGTATGAAACCAAAGGGCATGGTCAATGGATATTGATGCAAACGACGTTCTAAATGGTACAGAAACCCAAGAGGTAATTGATTAAAATTGATCTGCAAAGGGCATTGAAATGTAATCAAACCAAAGGGCATGGTGACCGAATATTGATGCAAAGGGCATTCTAAATTGTACAGCGCCCTCTGAGGGCATTGTTTGAAATGTTGCTACAAAGGGCATTGAAATGGTATGAAACCAAAGTGCATTGTGAATGGATATTGATACAAAAGGGCATTCTAAATGGTACATTAACCCCTAGAGGGCATTGATTTGATGGCATTGAATGTAGCTACAAAGGGCACTGAAATGCTGACAAATCAAGCATTTTCAGTGCCCTTTGTAGGGCAATGTGTGGTTTGTCTCTTGTGTGTTGTAACCCCAACGATGTTGATTTTTTTTCCATACAGGCCTCGCGAAAGGATTGATCTCTCTCTGTGCCTCTCTCTCCCTGTCTCTCTCTCTGTGCCTGTGTCTCAGCCTGTAGCGGCACAATTACATTCACAATTGTGACGGCAACTTTAAAACTTTAATGTCATCGTAGCGTTGAGGGGGGCAGGGGCAGGATAGGGCAGGGTTAATTGTGGTGGGGGCTTGCGCTCCCACATTAGCCGGGGTTCAGACGTGTGAGTGTGCGGGGTGGCTGTGTGTGTCTGTGTCTTTGTGTGAGTCTGTGGGTCTATATGGGTGTTTGTGTGAGTCTGGGTGTCTTTGTGCGAGTCTGTGGGTCTTTATGGGTGTCTGTGTGAGTCTGTGGGTGTGTGAGTCTGTGGGTCTATATGGGTGTCTGTGAGTCTGTGGGTGTGTGAGTCTGTGGGTGTCTCTGTGCGAGTCTGTGGGTCTATATGGGTGTCTGTGTGAGTCTGTGGGTTTATCTGTGCGAGTCTGTGGGTCTATATGGGTGTCTGTGTGAGTCTGTGGGTGTGTGAGTCTGTGGGTGTCTCTGTGCGAGTCTGTGGGTCTATATGGGTGTCTGTGTGAGTCTGTGGGTTTATCTGTGCGAGTCTGTGGGTCTATATGGGTGTCTGAGTCTGTGGGTTTATCTGTGCGAGTCTGTGGGTCTATATGGGTGTCTGTGTGAGTCTGTGGGTTTATCTGTGCGAGTCTGTGGGCCTATATGGGTGTCTATGTGAGTCTGTGGGTGTGTGAGTCTGTGGGTTTATCTGTGCGAGTCTGTGGGTCTATATGGGTGTCTGTGTGAGTCTGTGGGTTTATCTGTGCGAGTCTGTGGGTCTATATGGGTGTCTATGTGAGTCTGTGGGTGTGTGAGTCTGTGGGTTTATCTGTGCGAGTCTGTGGGTCTATATGGGTGTCTGTGTGAGTCTGGGTGTCTTTGTGAGCCTCTCTGGGTCTGTGTGGCTCTATATGGGTGTCTGTGTGAGTCTGTGGGTATGTGAGTCTGGGTTTATCTGTGCGTGTCTGTGGGTCTATATGGGTGTCTGAGTCTGTGGGTGTCTCTGTGCGAGTCTGTGGGTCTATATGGGTGTCTGTGTGAGTCTGTGGGTGTCTCTGAGTCTGTGGGTCTATATGGGTGTCTGTGAGTCTGTGAATCTGGGTGTCTTTGTGAGCCTCTCTGTGGTTCTGTGTGTCTATATGGGTGTCTGTGTGAGTCTGTGGGTGTCTGTGTGAGTCTGTGGGTTTGTGTGAGTCTGTGGGTGTCTCTGTGTGAGTCTGTGGGTCTATATGGGTGTCTGTGTGAGTCTGGGTGTCTGTCTCTGTGCAAGTCTGTGGGTCTATATGGGTGTCTGTGTGAGTCTGGGTTTCTTTGCGAGTCTGTGCGTCTCTGTGAATGTGTGGGTCTATATGGGTGTCTGCAAGTCTGGGTGTCTCTGTGAGTCTGTGGGTGTCTCTGAGTCTGTGGGTCTAAATGTGTGTTTGTGTGAGTCTGTGGGTGTCTCTGTGCGAGTCTGTGGTCTATATGGGTGTCTGTGTGAGTCTGGGTGTCTTTGTGAGCCTCTCTGTGGGTCTGTGTGTGTGTATATGGGTGTCTGTGTGAGTCTGTGGGTGTGTGAGTCTGTGGGTTTCTCTGTGTGAGTCTGTGGGTCTATATGGGTGTCTGTGCGAGTCTGTGGGTGTCTCTGAGTGTGTGGGTCTATATGGGTGTCTGTGTGAGTCTGTGGGTGTGTGAGTCTGTGGGTTTCTCTGTGTGAGTCTGTGGGTCTATATGGGTGTTTGTGCGAGTCTGTGGGTGTCTCTGAGTGTGTGGGTCTATATGGGTGTCTGTGAGTCTGGCTTCCTCTGTGTGAGTCTGTGGGTGGTCTATATGGGTGTCTGTGTGAGTCTGTGGGTGTGTGAGTCTGTGTGTCTATATGGGTGCCTGTGTGAGTCTGTGGGTGTCTCTGTTGTCCATGTGAGTCTATGTCTCTCTGAGAGTATGTGGGTGTCTCTGTGTGAGTCTGTGGGTGTCCCTCTGTGAGTCTGTGGGTGTCTCTGTGTGAGTCTGGGTGAGTCTGTGGGTGTCTGTGTGAGTCTGTGGATGTCTCTGAGTCTGTGGGTGTCTCTGAGTCTGTGGATGTCTCTGTGTGAGTCTGTGGATGTCTCTCTGTGAGTCTGTGGGTGTCTCTGTGTGAGTCTGTGGGTGTCTCTGTGAGTCTGGGTGTATCTGTGCGAGTCTGTGGGTGTCTCTGTGTGAGTCTGGGTGTCTCTGAGTCTGTGGGTGTCTCTGTGTGAGTCTGTGGGTGTCTCTGTGTGAGTCTGTGGGTGTCTCTGTGTGAGTCTGTGGGTGTCTCTGTGTGAGTCTGTGGGTGTCTCTGTGTGAGTCTGTGGGTGTCTCTGTGTGAGTCTGTGGGTTCTGAGTCTGTGGGTGTCTCTGAGTCTGTGGGTGTCTCTGAGTCTGTGGGTGTCTCTGTTTGAGTCTGTGGATGTCTCTGTGTGAGTCTGTGGGTGTCTCTGTGTGAGTCTGTGGGTGTCTCTGTGCGAGTCTGTGGGTGTCTCTGTGTGAGTCTGGGTGTCTCTGAGTCTGTGGGTGTCTCTGTGAGTCTGTGGGTGTCTCTGTGTGAGTCTGTGGGTGTCTCTGTGTGAGTCTGTGGGTGTCTCTGTGTGAGTCTGTGGGTGTCTCTGTGTGAGTCTGTGGGTGTCTCTGTGTGAGTCTGTGGATGTCTCTGTGTGAGTCTGTGGGTGTCTCTGTGTGAGTCTGTGGGTGTCTCTGTGTGAGTCTGTGGGTGTCTCTGTGTGAGTCTGGGTGTCTCTGAGTCTGTGGGTGTCTCTGTGAGTCTGTGGGTGTCTCTGTGAGTCTGTGGGTGTCTCTGTGTGAGTCTGTGGGTGTCTCTGTGTGAGTCTGAGTCTGTGGGTGTCTCTGTGTGAGTCTGTGGGTGTCTCTGAGTCTGTGGGTGTCTCTGTGTGAGTCTGTGGATGTCTCTGTGTGAGTCTGTGGGTGTCTCTGTGTTGTCTTTCAACCTGGAGATTTACGTGAGGGCTTAGTGGTTTAGTTCGAGGTGTGGGAGGGTGGTAGGTGGGTGGGTGGCTTCGGCAGCCGTGGTGTTGAATCGGCCGCGATGCATAAACCCTGAACGTCCTCCTCACCCTGCCTCTTACCTCCCCTTCCTCCCCGTTTGACGCAGCAGTGGAGAGAGACTGCCCTACGGTATGCATGGTGGTAAGTGCGGAGCGTGCGTGCGGGGCGTTGTCGTTGATGCTGTGGTGGTTTGTCCACGTTCCCGTGACGGGGCCAAGTAGATTTGCGTTGGCCTAGGAGTTGGTGGTGGTGATGTTGATGATGAAGGGGGTGTTGGTCGTCGTCAGAAACATTGCGCCCATCGGTAACATCACTGGCAGCACCATCAATTAACGGCACCATGACCGTCATTACCATCGTCGTCATGGTTACCGTCACTGTCGTCATCACCACCTTCATCGTCGTCATGGTTACCGTCACTGTCGTCATCATCACCTTCATCGTCGTCATGGTTACCGTCACTGTCGTCATCATCACCTTCATCATCGTCGTCATGGTTACCGTCACTGTCGTCATCATCACCTTCATCGTCGTCATGGTTACCGTCACTGTCGTCATCATCACCTTCATCGTCGTCATGGTTACCGTCACTGTCGTCATCATCACCTTCATCGTCGTCATGGTTACCGTCACTGTCGTCATCATCACCTTCATCGTCGTCATGGTTACCGTCACTGTCGTCATCATCACCTTCATCATCGTCGTCATGGTTACCGTCACTGTCGTCATCATCACCTTCATCGTCGTCATGGTTACCGTCACTGTCGTCATCATCACCTTCATCGTCGTCATGGTTACCGTCACTGTCGTCATCATCACCTTCATCGTCGTCATGGTTACCGTCACTGTCGTCATCATCACCTTCATCGTCGTCATGGTTACCGTCACTGTCGTCATCATCACCTTCATCGTCGTCATGGTTACCGTCACTGTCGTCATCATCACCTTCATCGTCGTCATGGTTACCGTCACTGTCGTCATCATCACCTTCATCGTCGTCATGGTTACCGTCACTGTCGTCATCATCACCTTCATCGTCGTCATGGTTACCGTCACTGTCGTCATCATCACCTCATCGTCGTCATGGTTACCGTCACTGTCGTCATCATCACCTTCATCGTCGTCATGGTTACCGTCACTGTCGTCATCATCACCTTCATCGTCGTCATGGTTACCGTCACTGTCGTCATCATCACCTTCATCGTCGTCATGGTTACCGTCACTGTCGTCATCATCACCTTCATCGTCGTCATGGTTACCACTGTCATCATCACTTCCGTCATGTTCCTATGTCATCATCACCTTCATCGTCGTCATGGTTACCGTCACTGTCATCATCACCTTCATCGTCGTCATGGTTACCGTCACTGTCGTCATCATCACCTTCATCGTCGTCATGGTTACCGTCACTGTCGTCATCATCACCTTCATCGTCGTCATGGTTACCGTCACTGTCGTCATCATCACCTTCATCGTCGTCATGGTTACCGTCACTGTCGTCATCATCACCCTCTCGCGTCATGGTTACCGTCACTGTCGTCATCATCACCTTCATCGTCGTCATGGTTACCGTCACTGTCGTCATCATCACCTTCATCGTCGTCATGGTTACCGTCACTGTCGTCATCATCACCTTCATCGTCGTCATGGTTACCGTCACTGTCGTCATCATCACCTTCATCGTCGTCATGGTTACCGTCACTGTCGTCATCATCACCTTCATCGTCGTCATGGTTACCGTCACTGTCGTCATCATCATCGTCATTTCATCGTCATCATTTTTCGTCACCGTCACTGTCGTCACCTTCATCGTCGTCATCATCGTTACCGTCATCATCGTCACGGTCACCATCGTCACGGTCACCATCGTTACCGTCACCATCAACTCACCATTCCGTCCCGCGGTCAACGCAAAACTCCCCACTGTCGTCCTTTTGCAGGACCTGGCCCTGTCACGGAAATGTGGACTTTCCGCTCCCTCCCCCCCCCCCCCCTTTGCCATGTTCTCGAGATCCGGGGGTCTCGGGGTCTCGAGACCGGGGAGAGGGTTGGGGGGGGGGGGCGGTGGAGGTGACGGGGGCGGTGAGGTGACGGTGGCCGTGGATCTTGTGACGCCCCTTCACCTCCAGCGAGAGGGCGATACGGAGGGGTGTTGATGACGACGGTGATGATGATGATGGTGACGATGGTGACGATGATGACGGTGATGATGATGGTGGTGACGATGATGGTGATGATGACGGTGATGATGGTGATAACGGTGATGATGACGACGATGATGATGATGACGACGGTGATGATGGTTCTTAACCGTCAGGAGTAGGTAGGTAGATCATCTGGAGGGCCCCAGTCTCAAGGTGTTGATCATCCTGAGACTCGGGCTCAAGACGCTGGTCCTGAGATCCGGGTCTCAAGGTGTTGATCATCCTGAGTCTCGGTCTGAAGGTGTTGATCATCCTGAGTCTCGGTCTGAAGGTGTTGATCATCCTGAGTCTTGGTCTCAAGGTGTTGATCATCCTGAGGTCCGGGTCTCAAGGTTTGATCATCCTGAGTCTCGGTCTCAAGACGTTGATCATCCTGAGTCTCGGTCTGAATGTGTTGATCATCCTGAGTCTCGGTCTCAAGGTGTTGATCATCCTGAGTCTTGGTCTCAAGGTGTTGATCATCCTGAGTTCCGGGTTTCAAGGTGTTGATCATCCTGAGGTCCGGGTCTCAGGTGTTGATCATCCTGAGGTCCGGGTCTCAAGGTGTTGATCATCCTGAGACTCGTCTCAAGGTGTTGATCATCCTGAGTCTCGGTCTCAAGGTGTTGATCATCCTGAGACTCGGTCTCAAGGTGTTGATCATCCTGAGTCTCGGTCTCAAGGTGTTGATCATCCTGAGTCTCGGTCCTCAAGGTGTTGATCATCCTGAGGTCCGGGTCCCAAGGTGTTGATCATCCTGAGACTCGGTCTCAAGACGCTGGTCCTGAGATCCGGGTCTCAAGACTGTGATCATCCTGAGTCTCGGTCTCAAGACTGTGATCATCCTGAGTCTCGGTCTCAAGACTGTGATCATCCTGAGTCTCGGTCTCAAGACGTTGATCATCCTGAGTCTCGGTCTCAAGGTGTTGATCATCTTGAGTCTCGGTCTCAAGATGTTGATCATCCTGAGTCTCGGTCTCAAGATGTTGATCATCCTGAGTCTCGGTCTCAAGGTGTTGATCATCCTGAGGTCCGGGTCTCAAGGTGTTGATCATCCTGAGACTCGGTCTCAAGACGCTGGTCCTGAGATCCGGGTCTCAAGACTGTGATCATCCTGAGTCTCGGTCTCAAGATGTTGATCATCCTGAGTCTCGTCTCAAGACGTTGATCATCCTGAGTCTCGGTCTCAAGGTGTTGATCATCTGAGTCTCGGTCTCAAGATGTTGATCATCCTGAGTCTCGGTCTCAAGATGTTGATCATCCTGAGTCTCGGTCTCAAGGTGTTGATCATCCTGAGTTCCGGGTTTCAAGGTGTTGATCGTCCTGAGTCTTGGTCTCAAGGTGTTGATCATCCTGAGTCTCGGTCTCAAGATGTTGATCATCCTGAGTCTTGGTCTCAAGGTGTTGATCATCCTGAGTCTCGGTCTCAAGGTGTTGATCATCCTGAGTCTCGGTCTCAAGGTGTTGATCATCCTGAGTCCGGGTCTCAAGGTGTTGATCATCCTGAGTCTCGGTCTGAAGGTGTTGATCATCCTGAGTCTTGGTCTCAAGGTGTTGATCGTCCTGAGTCTTGGTCTCAAGGTGTTGATCATCCTGAGTCTCGGTCTCAAGGTGTTGATCATCCTGAGTCTTGGTCTCAAGGTGTTGATCGTCCTGAGTCTTGGTCTCAAGTGTTGATCATCCTGAGTCTCGGTCTCAAGATGTTGATCATCCTGAGTCTCGGTCTCAAGGTGTTGATCATCCTGAGACTCGGTCTCAAGACGCTGGTCCTGAGATCCGGGTCTCAAGACTGTGATCATCCTGAGTCTCGGTCTCAAGATGTTGATCATCCTGAGGTCCGGGTCCCAAGGTGTTGATCATCCTGAGTCTCGGTCTCAAGGTGTTGATCATCCTGAGGTCCGGGTCCCAAGGTGTTGATCATCCTGAGACTCGGTCTCAAGACGCTGGTCCTGAGATCCGGGTCTCAAGACTGTGATCATCCTGAGACTCGGTCTCAAGACGCTGGTCCTGAGATCCGGGTCTCAAGACTGTGATCATCCTGAGTCTCGGTCTCAAGATGTTGATCATCCTGAGTCTCGGTCTCAAGGTGTTGATCATCCTGAGGTCCGGGTCCCAAGGTGTTGATCATCCTGAGTCTCGGTCTCAAGTTGTTGATCATCCTGAGTCTCGGTCTCAAGTTGTTGATCATCCTGAGTCTTGGTCTCAAGACTTCGATCATCCTGAGTCTCGGTCTCAAGGTGTTGATCATCTTGAGGTCCGGGTCTCAAGTTGCTTGAACAAATGGAACAAAATCGTCTGCGCGGTTAAGTGCCACGACCTTTGTTGGCGATGCCTCCATGAATGATACTAATCACGATCGCGGTTCATCCTCTGTTGGGATTTCGAACGTCTTTGAGTAACATTCATCCGATCTGTTTGTTGTCAGAGGAAGGTTGTTTCCCGCATGCACACACACACACGGGGTGTCCTGTAGTTACGGACGCGTTTGGGTTCCAAAGGTCTGTAAGTCGATTTGTTACCAAGCCAAACTTTCTACTCGCTGTCGATTCCAAACGCGCTGTGATGGCGTGTACACTAAACACGCGCGCCATGGCTTTAAAAGTTGCGTCATCTCCTGCAGATGTAGATGCCACTGGTTCTGCAGATGTAGATGCCACTGGCTTTTCACGTTGTGCAGATGTAGATGCCACTGGTTCTTCACGTTCTGCAGATGTAGATGCCACTGGTTCTTCACGTTCTGTAGATGTAGATGCCACTGGTTCTTCATGTTCTGCAGATGTAGATGCCACTGGTTCTTCACGTTCTGTAGATGTAGATGCCACTGGTTCTTCACGTTCTGCAGATGTAGATGCCACTGGTTCTTCACGTTCTGCAGATGTAGACGCCACTGGTTCTTCACATTCTGCAGATGTAGATGCCACTGGTTCTTCAGATGTAGATGCCACTGGTTCTTCAGATGTAGATGCCACTGGTTCTTCAGATGTAGATGCCACTGGTTCTTCAGATGTAGATGCCACTGGTTCTTCACATTCTGCAGATGTAGATGCCACTGGTTCTTCAGATGTAGATGCCACTGGTTCTTCAGATGTAGATGCCACTGGTTCTTCAGATGTAGATGCCACTGGTTCTTCACATTCTGCAGATGTAGATGCCACTGGTTCTTCAGATGTAGATGCCACTGGTTCTTCAGATGTAGATGCCACTGGTTCTTCAGATGCCACTGGTTCTTCACGATCTGCAGATGTAGATGCCACTGGTTCTGCAGATGTAGATGCCACTGGTTCTTCACGTTCTGCAGATGTAGATGCCACTGGTTCTTCACATTCTGCAGACGTAGATGCCACTGGTTCTTCAGATGTAGATGCCACTGGTTCTTCAGATGTAGATGCCACTGGTTCTTCAGATGTAGATGCCACTGGTTCTTCAGATGTAGATGCCACTGGTTCTTTAGATGTAGATACCACTGGTTCTGCAGATGTAGATGCCACTGGTTCTTCACGTTCTGCAGATGTAGATGCCACTGGTTCTTCACGTTCTGCAGACGTAGATGCCACTGGTTCTTCAGATGTAGATGCCACTGGTTCTGCAGATGTAGATGCCACTGGTTCTGCAGATGTAGATGCCACTGGTTCTTCAGATGTAGATGCCACTGGTTCTTCACGATCTGCAGATGTAGATGCCACTGGTTCTGCAGATGTAGATGCCACTGGTTCTTAACGTTCTGCAGACGTAGATGCCACTGGTTCTTCAGATGTAGATACCACTGGTTCTGCAGATGTAGAGGCCACTAGCCCTGAAAAACCAACCGATGTAATGGACCAGGTTTGTTGGGATCTCCGAGTCCCTGTGTGTGTGTGTGTGATAATGAGTTCCACGTTTGCCCTGTCCTCCGCTTTGTATTTTCCATTCGGCCCATCCACCCCCCTCCCCTCCCCATCGACGTCGCCGCTTTCTTGATTTGTGATTCGGGTCGGAAGGAAAAGCGCTGTAATGCGGGTTTTTTTTTGGGTCCGATCGCGTAAATACACAAACGTGTCGTGAAAGCCGCTACCGCACGACACAGCCAATTGGTGAGGTGTAGTGTCGCGTGAACAGAACGTGCCAATTCGTTACTAGTACAGAACTAGTGTCTCGGAGTATAGTACGTAGTGTAGTGTATAGTAGTGTAGTGTATAGTAGTGTAGTGTATAGTAGTGTAGTGTATAGTAGTGTAGTGTATAGTAGTGTAGTGTATAGTAGTGTAGTGTATAGTAGTGTAGTACATAGTGTAGTGTATAGTAGTGTAGTGTATAGTAGTATAGTACTGACTAGTGAATAGCGCAGTCTATAGCGTAGTTTGTAGTGTGTAGTGTATAGTAGTGTGTATAGCGAAGTGTATAGTAGTGCATAGCGTAGTGTATAGTGTAGTGTGTAGCATATAGTGTAGTGTAGTAGTAGTGTAGTGTATAGTGTAGTAGTGTAGTGTATAGTGTAGCGTATAGTGTAGCGTACAGCGTAGTGTATAGTAGTGTATAGTGTAGTGCATAGTAGTGTGTAGCGTACAGCGTAGTGTATAGTGTAGTGTGTAGCGTACAGTGTAGTGTATAGTGTAGTGTATAGTGTAGTGTGTAGTGTATTGTGTAGTGTATAGTGTAGTGTATAGTGTATATTGTAGTGTATAGTGTAGTGCGTAGTAGTGTATAGTAGTGTATAGTGTAGTGTATAGTGTTAAACCCACCACAGATCGACACAGCCGACTCGTGAGGTTTAGCGTCACGTAGACTTTGGCTACGTTCTGTTTACGCGACAAACCTTACTAATTGACGCGGCCAGTTAGCGAGCTCTGTCAATTAGCCCATTTGTAAGGCGTGCCAACTAGGGCCTTGGTAAGGAAGCCTATTTATATTTACGCGATCTAACCCACCCCTTCCCCCCCCAAAAAAAAAAAACCTGCGTGGTGATGATGATGGTGATGTCGGTGATGATGTCGGTAGCAAAAGCCTCCGTGGCCGATGGTTTTTTTTGTCGCTGCAAAATTCGTGTTTGTTTAACTCGCGGCCGAGAAGAACAAGAATAAGAAGAAGATGAATAAGAAGAAACCATCGTCTGGGGAAGAAGCTAAAAGGACTCGGGGAAAGGAAAAGACGCGGGGATAGTTGGGGGGGTGGTGGGGGGTGGTGGTGGGGGTGGCTGAGGTCGCAAACGGGTTTTGATTCCTTACCCGTACCCGGCCGCACAAGGGTCGCAAACGGTTACCCGTACCCTACACGTACCCTACACGTACCCTACACGTACCCTACCCGTACCCTACACGTACCCTACCCGTACCCTACACGTACCCGTACCCTACCCGTACCCTACCCGATACCCGGCTACCCGTACCCTACACGTACCCTACCCGTACCCTACCCGTACCCTGCACGTACCCGTACCCTACCCGTACCCTACCCGTACCCTGCACGTACCGCTACCCGTACCCTACCCGTACCCTACCCGTACCCTACCCCGTACCCTACACGTACCCGTACCCTACCCGTACCCTACCCGTACCCTACACGTACCCTACCGTACCCTACCCGTACCCTACCCGTACCCTACCCGTACCCTACACGTACCCGTACCCTACCCGTACCCCGTACCCGTACCCTACCCGTACCCTACACGTACCCGTACCCTACCGTACCCGTACCCGTACCCTACCCGTACCCGTACCCTACCGTACCTACCGTACCCTACCCGTACCCTACCCGTACCCTACACGTAACCCGTACCACGTACCCCTACCCCCGTACCTACCCGTACCCTACCCGTACCCGTACCCTACCCTACCGTACCTACCCGTACCCTACACGTACCCGTACCCTACACGTACCTACCGTACCCTACCCGTACCCTACCCGTACCCGTACCCTACCGTACCCTACCCGTACCCTACCCGTACCCTACCGTACCCTACACCGCTACCCGTACCCTACACGTACCCGTACCCTACCCCGTACCCTACCCGTACCCTACCCGTACCCTACCCGTACCCTACACGTACCCGTACACCGTACCCGTACCCTACCTTAGTACCCGTAC
>WFAB01003600.1:0-10000 GCA_018977245.1 Lethenteron camtschaticum
TCTGAATGAGCACCACCAGGCTTGGCAGCGTATATTTAAGCTGGGTTAGAGGGGGAAGGGCGCCTTGACAAAGGAATTTGCATATCAACAGATACAGGAGGTCGTGGGTTCGATCCTGGACCCTGTGAGATGTTGACTACCTCGCCTGGTCTACAGGAGGTCGTGGATTCGATCCTGGACCCTGTAAGATGTTTACTACCTCTCCTGGTCTACAGGAGGTCGTGGGTTAGATCCTGGACCCTGTAAGATGTTGACTACCTCGCCTGGTGTACAGGAGGTCGTGGGTTCGATCCTGGACACTGTAAGATGTTGACTACCTCGCCTGGTCTACAGGAGGTCGTGGGTTCGATCCTGGACCCTGTGAGATGTTGACTACCTCGCCTGGTCTACAGGAGGCCGTGGGTTCAATACTGACGTCATATTAACTAGGGAGATGTTGACTACCTCGCCTGGTGTACACGAGGTCGTGGATTCAATCCTGACCCTGACGTTATGGTGGCTAAGGAGATGTTAACTACCTCGCCTGGTCTACAGGAGGTCGTGGGTTCGATCCTGGACCCTGACATGTCGGCAATGGAGATGTTGACTACCTCGCCTGTTGTACAGGAGGTCGTGGGTTCGATCCTGACCCTGACATGGTGGCTAAGGATATGTTGACTACCTCGCCTGGTGTATAGGAGGTTGTGGGTTCAATCCTGACCCTGACGTCTTTGGCGATGGAGATGTTGACTACCTCGCCTGGTGTACAGGAGGTCGTGGGTTCAATACTGACGTCATATTAACTAGGGAGATGTTGACTACCTCGCCTGGTGTACAGGAGGTCGTGGGTTCAATCCTGACCCTACAGTGGCCTTGGGAGATGTTGACTACCTCGCCTGGTGTACAGGAGGTCGTGGGTTCGTTCCTGACCCTGACGTTACTGTGGCCTTGGGAGACGTTAACTACCTCGCCTGGTGTACAGGAGGTCGTGGGTTCAATCCTGACCCTACAGTGGCCTTGGGAGATGTTGACTACCTCGCCTGGTGTACAGGAGGTCGTGGGTTTAATACTGACGTCATATTAACTAGGGAGATGTTGACTACCTCGCCTGGTGTACAGGAGGTCGTGGGATCGATCCTGACCCTGACGTCACGGTGGTTAGGGAGATGTATGGGTCTCTGTGGGTCTGTATGGGTCTCTGTGGGTCTGTTCCGTATGGGTCTATAGAAACACGTTTTCGAGTATTTGGCTGATAATGATATCGGCCACTGAGAGGCGATCATTTGTGACAGCCAGAGTGGCTTGAAGGGAAAAAAAGTCCATACAGGGACTCCTCTATTTACGTACGAGCTGAGTTCCAGAGGTCTGGTTTCGTACGTTACTCCTGTCGATTCTTAACGTGTTGTTCGGCATGTTCACTAAACACTGGGACGGGCTTCAAAAGTTGTAGAATCTCCTGCAGATTTAGATGCCACTGGTTCTTCACGTTCTGTAGATGTAGATGCAACTGGTTCTTCACGTTCTGCAGATGTAGATGCCACTGGTTCTTCACGTTCTATAGATGTAGATGCCACTGGTTCTTCACGTTCTGCAGATGTAGATGCCACTGGTTCTTCACGTTCTGCAGATGTAGATGCCACTGGTTCTTCACGTTCTGCAGATGTAGATGCCACTGGTTCTTCACGGTCTGTAGATGCCACTGGTTCTGTAGATGCCACTGGTTCTTCACGTTCTGCAGATGTAGATGCCATTGATTCTTCATGTTCTCTAGATGAAGATGCCACTGGTTCTTCACGTTCTGCAGATGTAGATGCCACTGGTTCTTCACGGTCTGCAGATGCCACTGGTTCTTCACGGTCTGCAGATGCCACTGGCTCTTCACGTTATGTAGATGCCACTGGTTCTTCACGTTCTGCAGATGTAGATGCCACTAGTTCTTCACGTTCTGCAGATGTAGATGCCACTGGTTCTTCATGGTCTGTAGATGTAGATGCCACTGGTTCTTCACGTTCTGCAGATGTAGATGCCACTGGTTCTGTAGATGTAGATGCCACTGGTTCTGTAGATGCACTGGTTCTGCACGTTCTGTAGATGTAGATGCCACTGGTTCTTCACGTTCTGCAGATGTATATGCCACTGGTTCTTCACGTTCTGTAGATGCCACTGGTTATGTAGATGCCACTGGTTCTTCACGTTATGTAGATGCCACTGGTTCTTCACGTTCTGTAGATGGAGATGTCACTGGTTCTTCACGTTCTGCAGATGTACATGCCACTAGTTCTGTAGCTGTAGATGCCACTGGGTTTTCACTTTCTGTAGATGTAGATGCCACTGGTTCTGTAGATGCCACTGGTTTTTCTCATCATGTCAATGCCACTGGTTCTCCATATGTAGATGTCACTGGTTCTTCACGTTCTGCAGATGGAGATGCCATTGGTTCTTCACGATCTGTAGATGCCACTGGTTCTATAGATGTAGATGCCACTGGTTTTGTAGATGCCACTGGTTCTTAACGTTCTGCAGATGTAGATGCCACTGGTTCTGTAGATGCCACTGGTTCTTCACGTTCTGCAGATGTATATGCCACTGGTTCTTCACGGTTTGTAGATGCCACTGGTTCTGTAGATGTAGATGCCACTGGTTCTTCACGTTATGTAGATGCCTCTGGTTCTTCACGTTCTGCAGATGTACATGTCACTGGTTCTGTAGATGCCACTGGTTCTTCACGTTCTGCAGATGTAGATGCCACTGGTTCTGTAGATGTAGATGCCACTGGTTCTTCACGTTCTGCAGATGTAGATGCCACTGGTTCTTCACGTTATGTAGATGTAGATGCCACTGTTCTGTAGATGTAGATGCCACTGGTTCTTCACGTTATGTAGATGCCACTGGTTCTTCACGTTATGTAGATGTAGATGCCACTGGTTCTTCACGTTATGTAGATGCCACTGGTTCTGTAGATGTAGATGCCACTAGTTCTTCACGTTTTGTAGATGTAGATGCCACTGGTTCTGTAGATGCCACTGGTTCTGTAGATGTAGATGCCACTGGTTCTTCACGTTCTGCAGATGCCACTGGTTCTGTAGATGTAGATGTCACTGGTTCTTCACGTTCTGTAGATGCCACTGGTTCTGTAGATGCCACTGGTTCTGTAGATGTAGATGCCACTGGTTCTTCACGTTCTGCAGATGCCACTGGTTCTGTAGATGTAGATGCCACTGGTTCTTCACGTTCTGTAGATGTAGATGCCACTGGTTCTGTAGATGTAGATGTCACTGGTTCTTCACGTTCTGCAGATGCCACTGGTTCTGTAGATGTAGATGCCACTGGTTCTTCTCGTTCTGTAGATGTAGATGCCACTGGTTCTTCACGTTATGTAGATGTAGATGCACTGGTTCTGTAGATGTAGAAGCCACTGGTTCTTCACGTTCTGTAGATGTAGATGCACTGGTTCTGTAGATGTAGATGCCACTGGTTCTTCACGTTATGTAGATGTAGATGCCACTGGTTCTGTAGATGTAGATGCCACTGGTTCTTCACGTTATGTAGATGTAGATGCCACTGGTTCTTCACGTTCTGTAGATGCCACTGTTCTGTAGATGCCACTGGTTCTGTAGATGTAGATGCCACTGGTTCTGTAGATGTAGATGCCACTGGTTCTGTAGATGTAGATGCCACTGGTTCTTCACGTTCTGCAGATGCCACTGGTTCTGTAGATGTAGATGCCACTGGTTCTTCACGTTCTGTAGATGTAGATGCCACTGGTTCTGTAGATGTAGATGTCACTGGTTCTTCACGTTCTGCAGATGCCACTGGTTCTGTAGATGTAGATGCCACTGGTTCTTCTCGTTCTGTAGATGTAGATGCCACTGGTTCTTCACGTTATGTAGATGTAGATGCCACTGGTTCTGTAGATGTAGAAGCCACTGGTTCTTCACGTTCTGTAGATGTAGATGCCACTGGTTCTGTAGATGTAGATGCCACTGGTTCTTCACGATATGTAGATGTAGATGCCACTGGTTCTGTAGATGTAGATGCCACTGGTTCTGTAGATGTAGATGCCACTGGTTCTTCACGTTCTGCAGATGCCACTGGTTCTGTAGATGTAGATGTCACTGGTTCTTCACGTTCTGCAGATATAGATGCCATTGGTTCTTCACGTTCTGCAGATGCCACTGGTTCTGTAGATGCCACTGGTTTTTCATGTCATGTAGATGCCACTGGTTCTTCACGTTCTGTAGATGTAGATGCCACTGGTTTTGTAGATGTAGATGCCACTGGTTTTTCATGTCATGTAGATGCCACTGGTTCTTCACGTTCTGTAGATGTAGATGCCACTGGTTCTTCACGTTCTGTAGATGTAGATGCCACTGGTTATTCACGTTCTGTAGGTGTAGATGCCACTGGTTCTGTAGATGTAGATGCCACTGGTTCTGTAGATGTAGATGCCACTGGTTCTTCACGTTTTGTAGATGTAGATGCCACTGGTTCTGTAGATGTAGATGCCACTGGTTCTTCACGTTCTGCAGATGTAGATGCCACTGGTTCTTCACGTTCTGTAGATGTAAATGCCACTAGTTCTTCACGTTCTGTAGAAGCCACTGGTTCTTCACGTTCTGTAGATGCCACTGGTTCTGTAGATGTCACTGGTTCTCCAGATGTAGAAGCCACTGGTTCTTCACGTTCTGTAGATGCCACTGGTTCTTCACGTTCTGTAGATGCCACTGGTTCTTCACGTTCTGTAGATGCCACTGGTTTTTCACGTTCTGTAGATGCCACTGGTTCTGTAGATGTCACTGGTTCTCCAGATGTAGAAGCCACTGGTTCTTCACGTTCTGTAGATGCCACTGGTTCTTCACGTTCTGTAGATGCCACTGGTTCTGTAGATGTCACTGGTTCTCCAGATGTAGATGCCACTGGTTCTTCACGTTCTGTAGATGCCACTGGTTCTTCACGTTCTGTAGATGCCACTGGTTTTTCACGTTCTGTAGATGGCACTGGTTCTGTAGATGTAGATGCCACTGGTTCTTCACGTTCTGTAGATGCCACTGGTTCTGTAGATGTAGATGCCACTGGTTCTTCACGTTATGTAGATGCCACTGGTTCTGTAGATGTAGATGCCACTGGTTCTCCAGACGTAGATGACACTGGTTCTTCACGTTTTGTAGATGTAGATGCCACTGGTTCTGTAGATGTAGATGCCACTGGTTCTTCACGTTCTGTAGATGCCACTGGTTCTGTAGATGTAGATGCCACTGGTTCTGTAGATGTAGATGCCACTGGTTCTTCACGTTCTGCAGATGCCACTGGTTCTGTAGATGTAGATGTCACTGGTTCTTCACGTTCTGCAGATATAGATGCATTGGTTCTTCACGTTCTGCAGATGCCACTGGTTCTGTAGATGCCACTGGTTTTTCATGTCATGTAGATGCCACTGGTTCTTCACGTTCTGTAGATGTAGATGCCACTGGTTTTGTAGATGTAGATGCCACTGGTTTTTCATGTCATGTAGATGCCACTGGTTCTTCACGTTCTGTAGATGTAGATGCCACTGGTTCTTCACGTTCTGTAGATGTAGATGCCACTGGTTATTCACGTTCTGTAGGTGTAGATGCCACTGGTTCTGTAGATGTAGATGCCACTGGTTCTGTAGATGTAGATGCCACTGGTTCTTCACGTTTTGTAGATGCCACTGGTTCTGTAGATGTAGATGCCACTGGTTCTTCACGTTCTGCAGATGTAGATGCCACTGGTTCTTCACGTTCTGTAGATGTAAATGCCACTAGTTCTTCACGTTCTGTAGAAGCCACTGGTTCTTCACGTTCTGTAGATGCCACTGGTTCTGTAGATGTCACTGGTTCTCCAGATGTAGAAGCCACTGGTTCTTCACGTTCTGTAGATGCCACTGGTTCTTCACGTTCTGTAGATGCCACTGGTTCTTCACGTTCTGTAGATGCCACTGGTTTTTCACGTTCTGTAGATGCCACTGGTTCTGTAGATGTCACTGGTTCTCCAGATGTAGAAGCCACTGGTTCTTCACGTTCTGTAGATGCCACTGGTTCTTCACGTTCTGTAGATGCCACTGGTTCTGTAGATGTCACTGGTTCTCCAGATGTAGATGCCACTGGTTCTTCACGTTCTGTAGATGCCACTGGTTCTTCACGTTCTGTAGATGCCACTGGTTTTTCACGTTCTGTAGATGGCACTGGTTCTGTAGATGTAGATGCCACTGGTTCTTCACGTTCTGTAGATGCCACTGGTTCTGTAGATGTAGATGCCACTGGTTCTTCACGTTATGTAGATGCCACTGGTTCTGTAGATGTAGATGCCACTGGTTTTTCACGTTCTGTAGATGTAACTGGTTCTCCAGATGTAGATGCCACTGGTTCTCCAGACGTAGATGACACTGGTTCTTCACGTTTTGTAGATGTAGATGCCACTGGTTCTGTAGATGTAGATGCCACTGGTTCTTCACGTTCTGTAGATGCCACTGGTTCTGTAGATGTAGATGCCACTGGTTCTTCACGTTCTGTAGATGTCACTGGTTCTCCAGATGTAGATGCCACTGGTTCTCCAGATGTAGATGCCACCACCGCCATCTGCTGAACGGGACGGCTGAACTTGGGACTCTGGGACCGATACGGGGGGGGACCAGCTTTGTGGAAAGTTCGCCAGTCCGAGTGGTCCCGGGTAGACCCGTGGCTTTGCCTGGGCGCTCTAAACGCCCTCTTCAATTACATGTGAAGCTGCTTGTGGTTCTAGCCGGTTCGTAGTTCTAACCACTGCGCGCACACACGTACATACACCAACACACGCAACACACACACGCAACAAACACACACACGCAACACACACACGCAACACACACACACGCAACACACAAACACAACACACCCACACACAACACACGCAACACGCACACGCCACACACACACAACACACACAACACACACACAACCCACACACACATTGCGATTTCGATTTTGAAATCGATCAATCGTTCAGCCCTGCCGCAAACCTGGCCGCCCAAGTTCGATTCCCGCTCGCGGTGTGTGTGTGAGGAGCATACCTGCCAGAGGCTACCTGGGGGAGCTTTGTCTGTGTGTGGTGTGTGTAGTACATAGACACTGCTGCTGCTACTAACAGCACTTGCCCCTACAGCCCTGCTAGAGGCTACCTGGGGTAGCTGTCTGTGTGTGCTGTGTGTAGTACATAGACACTGCTGCTACTAACAGCACTTGCCCCTACAGCCCTGCTAGAGGCTACCTGGGGTAGCTGTCTGTGTGTGCTGTGTGTAGTACATAGACACTGCTGCTACTAGCAGCACTTGCCCCTACAGCCCTCCTGGAGGCTACCTGGGGGAGCTTTGTCTGTGTGGTGTGTAGTACATAGACACTGCTGCTACTAGCAGCACTTGCCCCTACAGCCCTGCTAGAGGCTACCTGGGGGGTCTTTGTCTCTGTTGTGGTGTGTGTAGTACATAGACACTGCTGCTGCTACTAACAGCACTTGCCCCTACAGCCCTGCTAGAGGCTACCTGGGGTAGCTGTCTGTGTGTGCTGTGTGTAGTACATAGACACTGCTGCCACTAACAGCACTTGCCCCTACAGCCCTGCTGGAGGCTACCTGGGGGGTCTTTGTCTCTGTTGTGTGCATAAATCATTTACGCTCTTATCTGTGGCCAGGAGATGATCCGCCCAGCCCCCTGTTGTGTGCATAACCGCGTGCTATAGGCTTGCTGCTGTGAAGGGGGCAGGGTGAGCTGCGTGGTACAGTACGGTACTGTACCTCTATGCTCCCACGTGTTGCCTCCTCCCCCCAAGACAAAGCTCCACCGTGTAGCCTCCAGCAGGCCGGGGTGGGGGTGGGGAGGGGAGATGGTGGTGGTGTGGGAGGTGGTGGTGGGTGGGTGAAGGGTGGTGGTGGGTGGAGATGGTGGTGGTTGATGGAGGGTGGTGGTGGGTGGTGGTGGGTGGGGGGTGAAGGAGGGTGGTGGAGGTGTGGGTGGGGGTGGGGAGGGGAGATGGTGGTGGTGAGGGGAGATGGTGTGTGGAGGGTGGTGGTGGGTGGGTGAAGGGTGGTGGGTGGTTGAAGGAGGGTGGTGGTGGGTGGTGGTGGAGGTGTGGGTGGTGGTGGAGGTGTGGGTGGTGGTGGTGGTGGTGTGGGTGGTGGTGTGGGTGGTGGTGGTGGTGTGGGTGGTGGTGGTGGTGTGGGTGGTGGTGGTGTGTGGTGGTGGTGGGTGGTGGTGGTGTGGGTGGTGGTGGTGGTGTGGGTGGTGGTGGGTGGTGGTGTGGGTGGTGGTGGTGGGTGGGTGGAGGGTGGTGGGTGGTTGAAGGAGGGTGGTGGTGGAGGTGTGGGTGGTGGTGGTGGTGTGGGAGGTGGTGGTGGTGGTGTGGGAGGTGGTGGTGGTGGTGTGGGAGGTGGTGGTGGGTGGGTGAAGGGTGATGGTGGGTGGGTGAAGGGTGGTGGTGGGTGGAGATGGTGGGTGGAGGTGGTGGGTGGGTGGGTGGAGATGGTGTGTGGTGGGTGAAGGGTGGTGGGTGGGTGGGTGGAGATGGTGTGTGGTGGGTGAAGGGTGGTGGGTGGTTGAAGGAGGTGTGGGTGGTGGTGGTGGTGGTGGGTGGGTGAAGGGTGGTGGGTGGTTGAAGGAGGGTGGTGGTGGTGGTGGTGTGGGAGGTGGTGGTGGTGGGTGGGTGGGTGGAGATGGTGTGTGGTGGGTGAAGGGTGGTGGGTGGTTGAAGGAGGGTGGTGGTGGAGGTGTGGGAGGTGGTGGTGGGTGAGGAGGGTGGTGGGTGGGTGGTGGTGGTGGGTGGAGATGGTGGGTGGAGGTGGTGGGTGGGTGGGTGGTGGAGGGTGGTGGTGGTGGGTGAAGGGTGGTGGGTGGTTGAAGGAGGGTGGTGGTGGTGGTGGTGTGGGAGGTGGTGGTGGTGGGTGGGTGGGTGGAGGGTGGTGGGTGGTTGAAGGAGGGTGGTGGTGGAGGTGTGGGTGGTGGTGGTGGTGTGGGTGGTGGTGGTGGTGTGGGTGGTGGTGGTGGTGTGGGTGGTGGTGGTGGTGTGGGAGGTGGTGGTGGTGTGGGTGGTGGTGGTGGTGTGGGTGGTGGTGGGTGGGTGGAGATGGTGTGTGGTGGGTGAAGGGTGGTGGGTGGTTGAAGGAGGGTGGTGGTGGTGGTGGAGGTGTGGGAGGTGGTGGTGGGTGGTGGGTGAAGGGTGGTGGTGGGTGGAGATGGTGGGTGGAGGTGGGTGGAGGTGTGGGAGGTGGTGGTGGGTGGAGGAGGGTGGTGGGTGGTGGAGGAGGGTGGTGGTGGGTGGGTGGTGGTGGAGGTGGTGGTGGAGGGTGGTGGTGGTGTGGGAGGTGGTGGTGAGGGGAGATGGTGTTGTGGTGGTGATGGGGAGGGTGGTGGTGGGTGGGTGATGGTGGGTGGGTGAAGGGTGGTGGTGGGTGGAGATGGTGTGTGGAGGTGTGTGGAGGGTGGTGGTGGGTGGGTGAAGGGTGGTGGTGTTTGAAGGAGGGTGGTGGTGGAGGTGTGGGTGGTGGTGGTGGGTGGTGGGTGAAGGGTGGTGGTGGGTGGAGATGGTGGGTGGAGGTGGGTGGGTGGTGGTGGAGGGTGATGGTGAGTGGGGGAGGAGGAGAGTGATGTGGGAGGTGGTGGTAGAGGTTGTGGTGGTGGTGGGTGGAGTGGAGTTGGAAATGATGGTGGGTGGTGATGGGGGAGGTGGTGTGGCATTGTGGTGGTGGTGTGGCATGGTGGAGGTGGTGGTGGTGGTGTGGCATGGTGGAGGTGGTGGTGGTGTGGCATGGTGGAGGTGGTGGTGTGGCATGGTGGTGTGGCATGGTGGAGGTGGTGGTGGTGGTGGTGTGGCATGGTGGAGGTGGTGGTGGTGGTGGTGTGGCATGGTGGAGGTGGTGGTGGTGGTGGTGTGGCATGGTGGAGGTGGTGGTGGTGGTGGTGTGGCATGGTGGTGGTGGTGGTGGTGTGGCATGGTGGAGGTGGTGGTGGTGGTGGTGGAGGTGGTGGTGGTGG
>WFAB01003601.1:0-14366 GCA_018977245.1 Lethenteron camtschaticum
AGAGACTCACTCAGAGACTCACTCAGAGACTCACACAAAGACTCACTCAGAGACTCACTCGACTCCACGAGACTCAGAGACTCACTCAGAGACTCACACAGAGACTCCACTCACTCAGAGTACTCAGAGACTCACACAGAGACTCACACTCAGAGACTCACTCAGAGACTCACTCACACAGAGACTCACTCACTCAGAGACTCAGAGACTCACTCAGAGACTCACACAGAGACTCCACTCACTCAGAGACTCAGAGACTCACACAGAGACTCACACAGAGACTCACTCAGAGACTCACTCAGAGACTCACTCAGAGACTCAGAGACTCACACAGAGACTCACTCAGAGACTCAGAGACTCACACAGGAGACTCACTCAGAGACTCACTCACACAGAGACTCCACTCACTCAGAGACTCACTCACTCAGAGACTCACTCACACAGAGACTCACTCACACAGAGACTCACTCACTCAGAGACTCACTCACACAGAGACTCAGAGACTCACTCAGAGACTCACTCAGAGACACACACAGAGACTCAACTCACTCAGAGACTCACTCACACAAAGACTCACTCAGAGACATCACTCACACAGAGACTCACTCACTCCAGAGACTCACCTCACACAGAGACTCACTCACACAGAGACTCACTCACCAGAGACTCACTCACTCAGAGACTCAGAGACTCACCACTCAGAGACTCACTCCAGAGACCACACAGAGACTCACTCACTCAGAGACTCACACAGAGACTCACTCAGAGACTCACACAAGAGACTCACTCAGAGACTCACTCAAGACTCACCAACAAAGACTCACTCAGAGACTCAGAGACTCACTCACCAGAGACTCACTCACTCAGAGACTCCACTCACTCAGAGACTCACTCCACTCAGAGACTCACACTCAGAGACTCACACAGAGACTCACTCAGAGACTCACACAAAGACTCACTCAGAGACTCACTCACACAGAGACTCACTCACTCAGAGACTCACTCCACTCAGAGACTCACTCCACTCAGAGACTCACACAAAGGACTCACTCAGACCACTCACTCACACAGAGCCCTCACTCACTCCAGAGACTCACTCACTCAGAGACTCACTCCAGAGACTCACTCAGAGACTCACTCAGAGACTCACTCACACAGAGACTCACTCAAAAGACTCACTCAGAGACTCACACCAGAAACTCACTCCTCAGAGACTCACACAGAGGACTCACACAGAGACTCACACAGAGACTCACACAGAGACTCACACAGAGACTCACTCAGAGACTCACTCAGAGACTCACACAGAGACTCACACAGAGACTCACTCAGACTCACTCAGAGTTACAGACACAGAGACTTACTCAGAGACTCACTCAGAGACTCACACAGACTCACTCAAAGACTCACACAGAGACTCACTAAGAGACTCACCACAGAGACTCACTCAACCTCACTCAGAGACTCACACAGAGACACACTCAGAGACTCACTCAGACTCACTCAGAGACTCACTCAGAGTTACAGACACAGAGACTCACACAGAGACTCACTCAGAGTTACAGACACAGAGACTCACACAGAGACTCACTCAGAGACACACACAGAGACCCTCTCACTCAGAGACACACACAAAGACTCACTCAGAGACTCACTCAGAGACTCACTCAGAGACTCACTCAGAGACTCACTCAGAGACACACACAGAGACCCTCTCACTCAGAGACACACACAAAGACTCACTCAGAGACTCACACAAAGACTCACTCAGAGACTCACTCACTCAGAGACTCAGAGACTCACTCAGAGACTCACACAGAGACTCACTCACTCAGAGACTCAGAGACTCACACAGAGACTCACACAGAGACTCACTCAGAGACTCACTCACACAGAGACTCACTCACTCAGAGACTCAGAGACTCACTCAGAGACTCACACAGAGACTCACTCACTCAGAGACTCAGAGACTCACACAGAGACTCACACAGAGACTCACTCAGAGACTCACTCACACAGAGACTCACTCACTCAGAGACTCACTCACTCAGAGACTCACTCACACAGAGACTCACTCACACAGAGACTCACTCACTCAGAGACTCACTCACACAGAGACTCAGAGACTCACTCAGAGACTCACTCAGAGACACACACAGAGACTCACTCACTCAGAGACTCACTCACACAAAGACTCACTCAGAGACTCACTCACACAGAGACTCACTCACTCAGAGACTCACTCACACAGAGACTCACTCACACAGAGACTCACTCACACAGAGACTCACTCACTCAGAGACTCAGAGACTCACTCAGAGACTCACTCAGAGACACACACAGAGACTCACTCACTCAGAGACTCACACAGAGACTCACTCAGAGACTCACTCAGAGACTCACACAAAGACTCACTCAGAGACTCACTCACACAAAGACTCACTCAGAGACTCAGAGACTCACTCACACAGAGACTCACTCACTCAGAGACTCACTCACTCAGAGACTCACTCACTCAGAGACTCACTCAGAGACTCACACAGAGACTCACTCAGAGACTCACACAAAGACTCACTCAGAGACTCACTCACACAGAGACTCACTCACTCAGAGACTCACTCACTCAGAGACTCACTCACTCAGAGACTCACACAAAGACTCACTCAGACACTCACTCACACAGAGCCTCACTCACTCAGAGACTCACTCACTCAGAGACTCACTCAGAGACTCACACAAAGACTCACTCAGAGACTCACTCACACAGAGACTCACTCACTCAGAGACTCAGAGACTCACTCAGTGACTCACACAGAGACTCACTCAGAGACTCACTCAGAGACTCACACAAAGACTCACTCAGAGACTCACTCACACAGAGACTCACTCACTCAGAGACTCACTCACTCAGAGACTCACTCAGAGACTCACACAAAGACTCACTCAGAGACTCACACAAAGACTCACTCAGAGACTCACTCACACAGAGACTCACTCACTCAGAGACTCAGAGACTCACACAAAGACTCACTCAGAGACTCACTCACACAGAGACTCACTCACTCAGAGACTCAGAGACTCACTCAGAGACTCACACAAAGACTCACTCAGAGACTCACTCACACAGAGACTCACTCACTCAGAGACTCAGAGACTCACTCAGAGACTCACTCAGAGACTCACTCACTCAGAGACACACACAGAGACACACTCAAAGACACTCACAGAGACTCACACAAAGACTCACTCAGAGACACACACAGAGACTCACACAAAGACTCACTCAGAGACACACACAGAGAGTCACTCAAAGACTCTCACAGAGACTCACTCAGAGACTCACTCAGAGACTCACTCAGAGACTCACAGAGACTCTCTCACTCAGAGACTCACTCAGAGACTCACTCAGAGACTCACTCAGAGACTCACAGAGACTCTCTCACTCAGAGACTCACTCAGAGACTCACTCAGAGACACACTCAGAGACTCACTCAGAGACTCACTCAAAGACACACACAGAGACTCACTCACACAAAGACTCACTCAGAGACTCACTCAAAGACACACACAGAGACTCACTCACACAAAGACTCACTCAGAGACTCACTCAGAGACTCACAGAGACTCTCTCACTCAGAGACTCACTCAGAGACTCACTCAGAGACACACTCAGAGACTCACTCAGAGACTCACTCAAAGACACACACAGAGACTCACTCACACAAAGACTCACTCAGAGACTCACTCAGAGACTCACAGAGACTCTCTCACTCAGAGACTCACTCAGAGACTCACTCAGAGACACACTCAGAGACTCACTCAGAGACTCACTCAAAGACACACACAGAGACTCACTCACACAAAGACTCACTCAGAGACTCACTCAGAGACTCATTAACTCACACAAAGACTCAGAGGCTCAGAGACTCACTCAGAGACTCACCGAACAGGCCACTCCACTCTGTCACCAGCAGCGCCGTGCTGATGAGAGCCACAGGCACGAAACTCCACGTGGTCACGATGCCACGGGGCGATGGTGGACTTGAATTCTTCGCCTGTGATCGATACAACATCATCAGTGGCATCATCAGCATCATCAGCATCATCATCAGCATCATCAGCATCATCAATAGCAGCAACATCATCATCATCAGTAACAACATCAGTAACATCATCATCGCATCATCATCAGCAGCATCATCAGCATCATCAATAGCAGCAGCATCATCATCATCAGTAACAACATCAGTAACATCATCATCGGCATCATCAGCATCATCAATAGCAGCAACATCAGCATCATCATCAATAACAACATCATCAGCATCATCATCATCACCCCGCTGTCTCTGTCTGCTTGTCTGTGTGTGTCTGTGTGTGTGTCTGTGTGTGTCTGTGTGTGTGTGTCTGTGAGCTACTCCGGCAGGCAAGGCTGCGTTGGCTGGGTCATGTAGCCCGCATGCCCAGCCACCGCATGCCCAAACAGCTTTTGTTCGGCCGGATCGAGGGGGCTAAGCGGGCGCGGCACGGGCTAGAGAAGAGATGGAGTGATGTGGTACAGGAGGATGTGGAGCTGAGTGGACTTGCCGATGACCGGTACCAGCGGTGTCAAGATCGGCCTCTGTGGAGGAGGCTCGTGAAGGACGCTACTGGGCAGTTGGAGGCAGTCGCCCTCCAACAACAACGGAGGGCGGAGGAGCGACGCTCACAACAACGAACGGAGCGCCGGGTGGCTAAAGCACAGCAAGTTGGCACAGTAGGGGGCACAGGTGGTGCATCAGCCAGTCATCTCGGTCGCCTCGGTCAGTCGACCCGTGGCACCTGCTGGGTCTGCCCCGTGACCTCCTGCCAGCGGGCGATCGACACTTCACGTGGCCTCAAGGTGCACTTGGCCTGGCACAAGCGTCGTGGTGACGTCACCGCCACTGAGTGGCGAATGGCGGTTGTTGTTGTGTTGTTGTCTGTGTGTGAGTGTCTGTTTGTATGTCCGTCCGGAAAAACAACCCCCTACCTCCTCGCGGTGCCGGACGGGCAACTCTGTCATGGACATCGCTGTGGGGGAAGGGCCAATGCTCATTGGCCTCTCCCCTCATGGCGTCTGTGACCACCACAGTGGCTAAACGGGGGCTCTGGACGGGTGCGAGGGGCTGGTAACCCCTCCACCTTCAATTAATTACCACTAAACCACAACCACAACATCTAACTAATAAGCTTGTGCCGGAGGCCCCGGGGGGACAGGCGTCTATGACGTCTCCTGGCCAAACCCCAATTGGCGGAGCCAGGAGATTTAATCTTCACCCTCGGGGCTCCTCCAGAAACAACGAAAAGCCATTTCGTGTGGCCACGTGGAATGTTCGAATGCTCACTGCGGAGGAGAGGCTGCCACTCCTCTGTCGGGAGCTGGACCGGTACCGCCTGGATCTCTGTGGCATTCAGGAGGTCCGGTGGACCGGCTCTGGCTCCTGCCATCATGAGGGGTGGACAGTCCTCTGCTCGGGGCAGGAGACTGCCAAACAACAGGGAGTGGCTCTTCTTCTGAACAAAAAGAATGAAGGGGGCGTGGGAGCGTGGCGGTGAGGTGTGGGAAGCTGTAAGCATCAGGCTACTTTGGGCTCGCCTTCTCATCAACCGGAGGCGAGGAGTGGTGGTCGTGGTTACGTATGCCCTCACCGAAGACGAACATCCGTGGAGGGATGCAGGCAAAGCCGATTAGTCAGATGCCTTCTATGACCTCCTGTCACAGGCGCTGGCTAAAGTGGCCACTCGGGACAGAGTCATCTTGTTGGGTGACTTCAATGCCCGAGTTGGTCATGATGCTGGCACCTGGTCTGGAGTGATTGGAAGGCATGGGCCAGATCAGCTCAATAACAACGGTAGGAGGCTGCTAGATTTTTGTGCAGCCCATGGGCTTGTAATTACCAACACGCTCTTCCGGCATCGGCGCATCCACACAACATCATGGATGCATGCTGGGTCCAAGCAAGAACATCTGATGGACTACATAGTGACGGACCAGCGGATGCGAGCCCATGTCCTTGACACCAGGACCTACCGTGGAGCTGATCTGCCCTCTGACCATCGACTAGTCATCTGTAAGATGCGCCTGCCATTCTTCCACTCCGGTGGTTGGTGTACACCCAGGATCCCATTCCAACCAAAAGTGGCCTGGTCTCAGTTAGCTGATGAAAGTTGCAAGCGAGAATTTCATCATCGCTTGCAGCTGGGGTTGGCATCGTCCCCCACTCCTCCTGATGTCGAGGGTAAATGGGCGAGGTTTAAGACTGTGACTCATGCAGCTGCAATGGCTGCTTTTGGGTACGTGGTCCAGACCTCCCCAGAAACCCTGGCTGACAGAGGAGGTGTTCAGGTTAGTTGAGAAAAGGTGACAGGCCCACTCTCATCGGCTACAGCATCCCACGTCAGAGAATGAGGAGGTTTACCGCAGCCTTCGCTCGGAGGTTCGGAGAGCCGTGAGGCGCTGCAAGGATGGGTGGTGGTCGCGGGTTGCTGAGGAGATGGAGTCTGCCTCAGTGGCCCGCGATCACAAATCACTATTTAACTCCATCAAAAAAGTAACCTGCAGCATCACACCGATTACCATCATTAGGGGATAGAACGGTGATCCAATCTCTGACCCCCAGGAACAGGTTTGCAGATTTGCTGAGCATTTCTGTGAGGTCCTGGGGGAGGGGAAATCCCTCAGCCAGGAAATCATCGTGGCACAAAGTGGGGATAACCCTGCTGAGGATGCGGTGCCTCAAATATTGGAAGAGGTCACCCCCTGTGAGTGGCTGGCTGAGGTGCCATCTGTTGAGGAAGTACTGAGGGCGATCCGGAGTCTGAGACCAGGAAAGGCACCGGGCAGAGATGATCTCCCAAGCGAAATGCTGAGGGAGGGTGGCGTTTGTGCACAGACTGCCCTATATGACATCATAACAACAGTCTGGACCACTGGATGGGTTCCGCAGGACTGGAAGGATGCCCTGGTGATCCCCCTCTTTAAGAAGAGGGACCGCACAGACTGTAACAACTACAGGGGCATCTCACTCCTCAGTGTGCCGGGAAAGGTCCTGGCAAGGATTATTCAACATCGCCTTGCTAGGCACGCTGAGGAGAGGCTTGCGGAACCCCAATGCGGTTTCAGGAAAGGGCGGTCCTGCACAGATGCCATATTTTCTGTCCGTCTGCTACAGCAGAGGTGTAGAGAATTCCAACAAGACCTACATCTCTGCTTTATTGACCTGGTCAAGGCCTATGATACCATCAGTAGGCCTGGGCTCTGGGTTGTTCTTCGTGCTTTCGGAGTCCCTGACCCTCTGCTCACGATCATTAAAGACCTTCATGATGGTGAGCGGGCCCGGGTAAAACTACGTGGCCGGGAGTCGGAGCCATTCCCTGTACACCTTGGGGTGCGACAGGGATGTCCTCTGGCTCCAACAATATTTAACATCTATTTTGACCACGTAATTCGTGAAGCTTTCAATAGCTGTACCGGAGGAATTTCCATTTGGTACAGATACAATGGGAGGCTGATCGATGCCCGGGTACGGTCAAGGGATGGCTCCCTATTGGCCAACCACGTTATGTATGCCGATGATTTGGTAATAGCTGCTCACTCAGAGGAGGAGTTGGAGACGCTGCTGCTGAGACTGGAGCGTGCCACTAAGAGGTGGGGCCTTACCATCAGCCCCACCAAAACTAAGCACCTGCCTGGGTATTTTGTACCATCGGACACTCCACCCCCACAACTCCCAATTGGTGATGGGGCAGTAGTGGAGAGAGTGGAGAGTTTCCCATACCTGGGCAGTGTGCTCATGACCGGCTCCGGTTTAACAGCAGAGGTCTCACTCCGAATCAGTCGAGCGGCAATATCTTTTCATCGGTTGCGTACCTGGTCTAAGCTATCTGGTCTATCACTCGAAGCTTCAGGTCTTCTCGGCCACGGTCATTCCCTCCCTTCTCTACGCTTGTGAAACGTGGACCCCCTAATGGAGCATCTTCGCCGGTTAGAAACATTTATGCTGGCCTGCCTACGATCCATCCTGGGTTTAACTAGGTTTATGATGTTATGTATGATGTTGTTGTGGTTGTTGTTGATGTTGTTGTTGTGGTTGTGGTTGTTGTTGATGTTGTTGTATTTGATGTTGTTGTTGTTGTGGTGGTTCATGATGTTATTTATAGTGTTGTTGTTGTTGATGTTATGGTTGTTGATGTTATGGTTGTTGATGTTGCTGTGGTTGTTGTTGATGTTGTTGTTGTTGTTGTGGTTGCTGATGTTATGGTTGTTGATGTTGTTGTTGTTGTGGTTGCTGATGTTATTTATGATGTTGTGGTTCATGATGTTATTTATGATGTTGTTGTTGTTGTTGTTGTGGTTCATGATGTTATTTATGATGTTGTTGTTGTTGATGTTATGGTTGTTGATGTTGCTGTGGTTGTTGTTGTTGATGTTGTTGTTCTGGTTGATGATGTTATGGTTGTTGTTGTTGTTGTGGTTGATGATGTTGTTGTTGATGTTGTTGTTGTGGTTGCTGATGTTATGGTTGTTGATGTTGTTGTGGTTGATGTTGTGGTTTATGATGTTATTGATGATGTTGTGGTTGTTGATGTTGTTGATGTTGTTGTTGATGTTGTGGTTGATGATGGTGTTGTTGTTGATGTTGTAGTTGTGGTTGCTGATGTTGTGGTTGATGTTGTTGATGTTGTTTTTGATGTTGTTGTTGTGGTTGATGCCGACTCACAGTCGTGATGGTGGTGGCTGTTGTAGCGGCTGTCGAGTTCGCGGCGGACGTGGAGTTGCTGATGATGGTGGTGGAAGAGTTGCCACTGGCACCCGTAGAGGTGGAGTAGGAGGTGGAGGTGGATGTGGTGGTGGAGGTGGAGGTGGTGGTGGAGGAGGACGGGGTGGATGTGGTGGAGGAGTTGGAGGGGGTGGAGGTCTTGGTGGGGTGGATGTGGTGGAGGTGGTGGTGGAGGAGGATGGGGTGGACGTGATAGAGGAGTTGGAGGGGCTGGAGGTGGTGGGGGTGGAGTAGGAGGGGGTGGAGGTGGTGGTGGAGTTGGAGTTGGAGGGGGTGGAAGTGGTGGACGGGTTGTAGGGGGTGGAGAAGTTGTAGGTGGTGGACGTGATGGTGGAGAAGGAGGGGCTGGGGGTGGAGGAGTTGGCGGGGGTGGAGGCGGTGGTGGAGGGGGTGGACGTGATGGAGGAGTTGTCGGGGGTGGAGGTGGTGGTGGAGGGGGTGGACGGGCTGGGGGTGGAGGAGTTGGAGGGGGTGGAGGTGGTGGTGGAGTTAGAGGGGGTGGAGGTGGTGGTGGAGTTAGAGGGGGTGGAGGTGGTGGTGGAGGGGGTGGACGGGTTTTCAGATACGGCCACGGAAGAGTTGAACGTAACAAAGTTGACGGTGGAGTTTGAGAAGACCGGTGATTGACTACTGTCTCCCAACGACGCCGGAGTGGTGGAGTTTGCGTCGACCGTTGACAAGGAGATGATGGTGTTCTGGGTCATGACGGAGCCTGCAGGTACGACACACGCACAGGTGGGTGAGTGGGTGGGTGGGTGAGTGAGTGGGTGGGTGAGTGGGTGGGTGAGTGGGTGGGTGGGTGAGTGGGTGGGTGGGTGGGTGGGTGGGTGGGTGAGTGGGTGAGTGAGTGGGTGGGTGAGTGGGTGGGTGGGTGGGTGGGTGGGTGAGTGAGTGGGTGGGTGGGTGGGTGAGTGGGTGGGTGGGTGGGTGGGTGAGTGGGTGAGTGGGTGGGTGGGTGAGTGGGTGGGTGGGTGGGTGAGTGAGTGGGTGGGTGGGTGGGTGGGTGAGTGGGGTGGGTGGGTGGGTGAGTGAGTGAGTGGGTGGGTGGGTGGGTGGGTGGGTGAGTGGGTGGGTGGGTGAGTGGGTGGTGGGTGAGTGAGTGAGTGAGTGGGTGGGTGGGTGGGTGAGTGGGTGAGTGGGTGGGTGGGTGAGTGGGTGGGTGGGTGGGTGAGTGAATGGGTGGGTGGGTGAGTGGGTGGGTGGGTGGGTGGGTGGGTGGGTGAGTGAGTGAGTGGGTGGGTGGGTGGGTGGGTGAGTGGGTGGGTGGGTGGGTGAGTGGGTGGGTGGGTGGGTGAGTGGGTGAGTGGGTGGGTGGGTGAGTGGGTGGGTGGGTGGGTGAGTGAGTGGGTGGGTGGGTGGGTGAGTGGGTGGGTGGGTGGGTGGGTGGGTGGGTGAGTGAGTGAGTGAGTGGGTGGGTGGGTGGGTGAGTGGGTGGTGGGTGGGTGAGTGGGTGGGTGGGTGAGTGAGTGAGTGAGTGGGTGGGTGGGTGGGTGAGTGGGTGAGTGGGTGGGTGGGTGAGTGGGTGGGTGGGTGGGTGGGTGGGTGAGTGAGTGGGTGGGTGGGTGGGTGGGTGAGTGGGTGGGTGGGTGGGTGAGTGAGTGAGTGGGTGGGTGGGTGGGTGAGTGGGTGGGTGGGTGAGTGGGTGGGTGGGTGAGTGGGTGAGTGGGTGGGTGGGTGAGTGGGTGGGCGAGTGAGTGAGTGGGCGAGTGAGTGGCTGAGTGAGTGGCGGGTTGGCTGAGTGAGTAAGTCGGTAAGTGAGCGAGTGACTGAGTGAGTGAGTGAATGGCTGAGTGAGTGAGTAAGTAGCTGAATGAGTGAGTGGTTAAGTGTGAGTGGCTGAGTGAGTGATTGGCTGAGTGAGTGAGTAGCTGAGTAAGTGAGTGAGTGAGTTGGTCAGTGAGTGGAGTGGCAGCCTCTCCTAGACATAAACACAAGCAACCATCTTCTTGGTTCTGTCGGTAAAGTCATCACGTAGAATGGAAACAATAAAATAATAAAAAAATAAAATACAGTTCTCATGACGTTTCGGCCACAACGCAAGCAGCCGTCCTCAGGTGAAGAACAGGTCTGTCGGAAAGACAGCGTCTGAATGAGCACCACCAGGCTTGGCAGCGTATATACTTAAATATATACTTAAATATACGTTGCCAAGCTTGGTGCTGTTCAGAAGAACAGGTCTGTCGGAAAGACAGCGTCTGAATGAGCACCACCAAGCTTGGCAGTGTATATACTTAAATATATACTTAAATATACGTTGCCAAGCTTGGTGGTGTTCAGAAGAACAGGTCTGTCGGAAAGACAGCGTCTGAATGAGCACCACCAAGCTTGGCAGCGTATATACTTAAATATATACTTAAATATACGTTGCCAAGCTTGGTGGTGTTCAGAAGAACAGGTCTGTCGGAAAGACAGCGTCTGAATGAGCACCACCAAGCTTGGCAGCGTATATACTTAAATATATACTTAAATATACGTTGCCAAGCTTGGTGCTGTTCAGAAGAACAGGTCTGTCGGAAAGACAGCGTCTGAATGAGCACCACCAAGCTTGGCAGCGTATATACTTAAATATATACTTAAATATACGCTGCCAAGCTTGGTGGTGTTCAGAAGAACAGGTCTGTCAGAAAGACAGCGTCTGAATGAGCACCACCATGCTTGGCAGCGTATATACTTAAATATATACTTAAATATACGCTGCCAAGCTTGGTGGTGTTCAGAAGAACAGGGCTGTCGGAAAGACAGCGTCTGAATGAACACCACCAAGCTTGGCAGCGTATTTACTTAAATATATACTTAAATATACGCTGCCAAGCTTGGTGCTGTTCAGAAGAACAGGTCTGTCGGAAAGACAGCGTCTGAATGAGCACCACCATGCTTGGCAGCGTATATACTTAAATATATACTTAAATATACGTTGCCAAGCTTGGTGGTGTTCAGAAGAACAGGGCTGTCGGAAAGACAGCGTCTGAATGAACACCACCAGGCTTGGCAGCGTATATACTTAAATATATACTTAAATATACGCTGCCAAGCTTGGTGGTGTTCAGAAGAACAGGGCTGTCGGAAAGACAGCGTCTGAATGAGCACCACCAAGCTTGGCAGCGTATATACTTAAATATATACTTAAATATACGTTGCCAAGCTTGGTGCTGTTCAGAAGAACAGGTCTGTCGGAAAGACAGCGTCTGAATGAGCACCACCAAGCTTGGCAGCGTATATACTTAAATATATACTTAAATATACGCTGCCAAGCTTGGTGGTGTTCAGAAGAACAGGTCTGTCAGAAAGACAGCATCTGAATGAGCACCACCATGCTTGGCAGCGTATATACTTAAATATATACTTAAATATATGCTGCTAAGCTTGGTGGTGTTCAGAAGAACAGGTCTGTCGGAAAGACAGCGTCTGAATGAACACCACCAGGCTTGGCAGCGTATATACTTAAATATATACTTAATTATACGCTGCCAAGCTTGGTGGTGTTCAGAAGAATAGGGCTGTTGGAAAGACAGCGTCTGAATGAGCACCACCAAGCTTGGCAGCGTATATACTTAAATATATACTTAAATAAACGCTGCCAAGCTTGGTGGTGTTCAGAAGAATAGGGCTGTTGGAAAGACAGCGTCTGAATGAGCACCACCATGCTTGGCAGCGTATATACCTAAATATACGCTGCCAAGCTTGGTGGTGTTCAGAAGAACAGGTCTGTCGGAAAGACAGCGTCTGAATGAGCACCACCATGCTTGGCAGCGTATATACTTAAATATAAACTTAAATAAACGCTGCCAAGCTTGGTGGTGTTCAGAAGAACAGGGCTGTCGGAAAGACAGCGTCTGAATGAGCACCACCAGGCTTGGCAGCGTATATACTTAAATATATACTTAAATATACGCTGCCAAGCTTGGTGGTGTTCAGAAGAACAGGGCTGTCGGAAAGACAGCGTCTGAATGAGCACCACCAAGCTTGGCAGCGTATATACTTAAATATACGCTGCCAAGCTTGGTGGTGTTCAGAAAAACAGGTCTGTCGGAAAGACAGCGTCTGAATGAGCACCACCATGCTTGGCAGCGTATATACTTAAATATACGCTGCCAAGCTTGGTGGTGTTCAGAATAACAGGGCTGTCAGAAAGACAGCGTCTGAATGAGCACCACCATGCTTGGCAGCGTATATACTTAAATATATACTTAAATATACGCTGCCAACCTTGGTGGTGTTCAGAAGAAAAGGGCTGTCGGAAAGACAGCGTCTGAATGAGCACCACCAGGCTTGGCAGCGTATATACTTAAATATATACTTAAATATACGCTGCCAAGCTTGGTGGTGTTAAGAAGAACAGGTCTGTCGGAAAAACAGCGTCTGAATGAGCACCACCAAGCTTGGCAGCGTATATACTTAAATATATACTTAAATATACGTTGCCAAGCTTGGTGGTGTTCAGAAGAACAGGGCTGTCGGAAAGACAGCGTCTGAATGAGCACCACCAGGCTTGGCAGTGTATATACTTAAATATATACTTAAATATACGTTGCCAAGCTTGGTGGTGTTCAGAAGAACAGGGCTGTCGGAAAGACAGCGTCTGAATGAGCACCACCAGGCTTGGCAGCGTATATACTTAAATATATACTTAAATATACGCTGCCAAGCTTGGTGGTGTTCAGAAGAACAGGGCTGTCGGAAAGACAGCGTCTGAATGAGCACCACCAAACTTGGCAGTGTCTGAATGAGCACCACCAGGCTTGGCAGTGTCTGAATGAGCACCACCAGGCTTGGCAGTGTCTGAATGAGCACCACCAGGCTTGGCAGTGTCTGAATGAGCACCACCAGGCTTGGCAGTGTCTGAATGAGCACCACCAGGCTTGGCAGTGTCTGAATGAGCACCACCAGGCTTGGCAGTGTCTGAATGAGCACCACCAGGCTTGGCAGCGTATATTTAAGCTGCTGGGTTAGAGGGGGAAGGGCGCCTTGACAAAGTAATTTGCATATCAACAGAAGAAGTGAGCACATGCTAAATTTAGCATGTGCTAAATTCTTCTGTTGATATGCAAATTATTTTGCTAAATGTAGAATGTGTTAAATTCCTCTGTTGATATGCAAATTCCTTTGTCAAGGCGCCCTTCCCCCTCTAACCCAGCAGCTTAAATATAGCCTCTTCACACAAACACACAGACACACACAGACACACACACACACAAAGACATAAACACACAGACACACAGACACACACACACAGACACAAACACACAGACACACAAACACACACAGACACACACACACAAACACACACACACACAGACACACAAACACACACAACACACAGACACACACACAAACACACAGACGCACAGACACACACAAACACACAGACACACAAACACACAGACACACAAACACACCAGACACACACACACAGACCACAGACACACACAAACACACAGACACAAAACACAAAAAAAACAGACACACAAACACCACAAACACACAGACACAAAACACACAGACACACACCACCAGCAAACACACACACACACCAGACACACACCCACACAAACACACACACACAGA
>WFAB01003602.1:0-14359 GCA_018977245.1 Lethenteron camtschaticum
TGGTGATTATGGTGATGCTGGCGATTGTGATGATGATGCTGCTGCTGATGATGATGCTGATGAGAGATGTGGTGTTTTTGCTAAATTATGATGGTGCTGATAATGGTTGTGATGATTATGGTGATGCTAATGATGCTGATGATGATTGTGATGATGATTCTGCTGATGATGCTGATGAATGTGATGATGATGCTGATGCTGCTGCTGCTGCTGATGATGCTGATGAGAGATGTGGTGGTTTTGCTAAATTATGATGGTGCTGATGATGGTTATGATAATTATGGTGATGCTGATGATGATTGTGATAATGGTGCTGCTGATGATGATGCTGATGATGCTGATGATGCTGATGATGGTGCTGATGAGATATGTGGTGGTTTTGCTAAATTATGATGCTGATGATGATTGTGATGATGATGCTGCTGCTGGTGATGAGGGTTGTGGTGGTGTTGATGATGGTGCTGCTGCTGATGATGATGATTATGATAGTTGTGGACACTGCGACTTTACGAGTGGTGATGCTGCTGATGATGCTGCTGCTGATGATAGTTGTGGTGGTGGTGTTGTTGCTAATAATGGTGGTGCTGATGATGATGCTGCTGATTATGATGCTGTTGATGCTGCTGCTGATGATGATAGGTGTGATGGTGGTGCTGATGCAGTTGATGATGCTGCTGCTGATGAAACTGATGATGATGCTGCTGATGATGATATCACTCTTGCTACATGTGTATGTTTGGTAAATCTGTGTTTATACAATAATGCTGATGCTACTGCTGCTGATACTACCACTACTGCTGCTGATACTACTGCTGTTAATACTACTACTGCTGCTGATACTACTGCTGCTGATACTACCACTGCTGCTGATACTACTGCTGATACTACTACTGCTGCTGATACTACTGCTGATACTAATGATGCTGCTGATACTACTGCTGCTGATACTACTACGACTGCTGTTGCTGATACTACTGCTGCTGATACTACTGCTGTTGATACTACCACTACTGCCGCTGTTGATACGACCACTACTGCTGCTGATACTACTGCTGCTGCTGATACTACTACTGCTGCTGATACTACTGCTGCTGCTGATACTACTGCTGCTGCTGATACTACTACTGCTGCTGATACTGCTGCTGCTGATACTGCTGCTGCTGATACTACTACTGCTGCTGCTGATACTACTACGACTGCTGTTGCTGATACTACTGCTGCTGATACTACTGCTGCTGCTGATGTTGCCGCTGCTGATGATGATGTTACCGCTGCTGATGATGATGTTGCCGCTGCTGATGATGATGTTACCGCTGCTGATGATGATGTTCCTGCTGATGATGATGTTGTTATCGTTGCTGATGATGATGATGCTGCTTATGATGTTGCCGCTGCTGATGATGATGTTCCCGCTGATGATGTTATCGCTGCTGATGATGTTACCGGCTGCTGCTGATGATGTTACCGGCTGCTGATGATGATGTTCCCGCTGATGATGATGATGTTATCGCTGCTGATGATGATGCTGCCGCCGCTGATGATGATGCTGCCGCCGCTGATGATGATGATGTTGCTGTTGATGATGATGTTGCCGCTGCTGATTATGATGTTGCCGCTGCTGTTGATGTTGCCGCTGCTGATGATGTTGCTGCTGATGATGATGCTGCTGCTGATGATGTTGCTGCTGCTGATGATGCTGCTGATGATGATGTTGCTGATGATGATGCTAATGCTGATGACGATGATGTTGCTGATGATGGTGATGATGTTGCTGATGATTGTGATGTTGCTGCTGATGATGATGTTGATGATGATGATGTTGATGATGATGGTGATGATGATGATGTTGATGATGATGATGCTGCTGATGAGAACTGGAGGCGGAAGTAGCGAGTGACGGTACCGCGTGGGGAGCCTCCAGAACAAGTTCACCAGCCACTCGACACCCCCCGCCCCCTCATCCCCCCGCCCCCTCATCCCCCGCCCTCCCCCCGCCCCCTCATCCCCCCGCCCCCTCATCCCGCCCCTCATCCCCCCGCCCCCTCATCCCCCCCGCCCCCTCATCCCCCGCCCCCTCATCCCCCCGCCCCCTCATCCCCCCGCCCCCTCATCCCCCCGCCCCTCATCCCCCGCCCCCTCATCCCCCCGCCCCTCATCCCCCCGCCCCTCACCCCCCGCCCCCTCATCCCCCCGCCCCCTCATCCCCCGCCCCCTCATCCCCGCCCCCTCATCCCCCCGCCCCCTCATCCCCCGCCCCCTCATCCCCCCGCCCCCTCATCCCCCCGCCCTCATCCCCCCGCCCCCTCATCCCCCCGCCCCCTCATCCCCCGCCCCTCATCCCCCGCCCCCCCATCCCCCCGCCCCCTCATCCCCCGCCCCCTCATCCCCCCTCCCCCTCATCCCCCCGCCCCCTCATCCCCCCGCCCCCTCATCCCCCTCCCCCTCATCCCCCCGCCCCCTCATCCCCCCTCCCCTCATCCCCCCGCCCCCTCGTCCCCCCTCCCCTCGTCCCCCCCCTCCCCCTCATCCCCCCTCCCCCTCATCCCCCCGCCCCTCATCCCCCTCCCCTCATCCCCCTCCCCCTCATCCCCCGCCCTCATCCCCGCCCCTCATCCCCTCCCCTCATCCCCCCGCCCCTCATCCCGCCCCCTCATCCCCCGCCCCTCATCCCCCCATCATCTTCCCCCCGCCCCCTCATCCCCCGCCCCTCATCCCCCCGCCCCTCATCCCCCGCCCCCTCATCCCCCCATCATCTTCCCCCGCCCCCTCATCCCCCCGCCCCCTCATCCCCCGCCCCCTCATCCCCCCATCATCTTCCCCCGCCCCCTCATCCCCCGCCCCCTCATCCCCCGCCCCCTCATCCCCCGCCCCTCATCCCCCCCATCATCTTCCCCCGCCCCTCATCCCCCTCCCCCTCATCCCCCGCCCCCTCATCCCCCCGCCCCTCATCCCCCGCCCCTCATCCCCCCATCATCTTCCCCCCGCCCCCTCATCCCCCTCCCCTCATCCCCCCGCCCCTCATCCCCCCATCATCTCCTTCCGCCCCCATGTCCCCCGTGCTGCTATCAATGACCACGTGGTGGTGACGATGACGACGTCACCACCACGTGGTCATGTTGACGATGACGATATCAGCCACGTGGCTGAGCTGCAATCATCTGCGATGGTGGTGATGGTGGTGATGGTGGTGGTGGTGGTGATGGTGGTGGTGATGGTGGTGGTGATGGTGATGGTGGTGATGGTGGTGGTGATGGTGGTGGTGGTGGTGATGGTGGTGGTGATGGTGGTGGTGATGGTGGTGGTGATGGTGATGGTGGTGATGGTGGTGGTGATGGTGGTGATGGTGGTGGTGATGATGGTGGTGGTGGTGATGGTGGTGGTGGTGGTGATGGTGGTGGTGATGGTGGTGGTGATGGTGATGGTGGTGATGGTGGTGGTGATGGTGGTGATGGTGGTGGTGATGATGGTGGTGGTGGTGATGGTGGTGGTGGTGGTGATGGTGGTGGTGGTGATGGTGGTGATGGTGGTGGTGATGATGGTGGTGGTGGTGATGGTGGTGGTGGTGGTGGTGATGGTGGTGGTGGTGATGGTGGTGGTGGTGGTGATGATGGTGGTGGTGGTGGTGGTGATGGTGGTGATGGTGGTGGTGATGGTGGTGGAGGTGGTGATGATGGTGGTGGTGGTGATGGTGGTGATGATGGTGGTGGTGATGGTGGTGGTGGTGATGGTGGTGGTGATGGTGGTGGTGGTGGTGGTGATGGTGGTGGTGGTGGTGGTGATGGTGGTGGTGATGGTGGTGATGGTGGTGGTGATGGTGGTGATGGTGGTGGTGAAGGTGGTGATGGTGGTGGTGATGATGGTGGTGGTGATGATGGTGGTGGTGGTGATGGTGGTGGTGGTGATGGTGGTGGTGGTGATGGTGGTGATGGTGGTGGTGGTGATGGTGGTGGTGATGGTGATGGTGGTGGTGATGGTGGTGATGGTGGTGGTGGTGATGGTGGTGGTGGTGGTGATGGTGGTGGTGATGATGGTGGTGGTGGTGGGTGATGATGGTGGTGGTGGTGATGGTGGCGATGATGGTGGTGGTGATGGTGGTGGTGGTGATGGTGGTGGTGATGGTGGTGGTGGTGGTGATGGTGGTGGTGGTTGTGGTGATGGTGGTGGTGGTGGTGGTGGTGGTGATGGTGGTGATGGTGGTGGTGATGGTGGTGGTGATGGTGGTGGTGATGGTGATGGTGGTGGTGATGGTGGTGGTGATGGTGATGATGGTGGTGATGGTGGTGGTGATGGTGGTGATGGTGATGGTGGTGGTGATGGTGGTGGTGATGGTGGTGATGGTGGTGGTGATGGTGATGGTGGTGGTGATGGTGGTGATGGTGGTGGTGATGGTGGTGATGATGGTGGTGATGGTGGTGGTGATGGTGGTGATGGTGATGGTGGTGGTGATGGTGGTGATGGTGGTGGTGATGGTGGTGGTGGTGGTGATGGTGATGGTGGTGGTGATGGTGGTGGTGATGGTGGTGGTGATGGTGGTGATGATGGTGGTGGTGATGGTGGTGGTGATGGTGGTGGTGATGGTGGTGGTGTGGTGGTGGTGGTGATGGTGGTGGTGATGGTGGTGGTGGTGATGGTGTGGTGATGGTGGTGGTGATGGTGGTGGTGATGGTGGTGATGGTGGTGGTGATGATGGTGGTGATGGTGATGGTGGTGATGATGGTGGTGGTGATGATGGTGGTGATGGTGATGATGGTGGTGATGGTGGTGGTGATGACGGTGGTGATGGTGGTGGTGATGATGGTGGTGATGGTGGTGGTGATGGTGATGATGGTGGTGATGATGGTGGTGATGGTGGTGGTGATGGTGATGATGGTGGTGATGGTGGTGGTGATGATGGTGGTGATGGTGGTGGTGATGGTGGTGGTGATGATGGTGGTGATGATGGTGGTGATGGTGATGATGGTGGTGATGGTGGTGGTGATGATGGTGGTGATGATGGTGGTGATGGTGATGATGGTGGTGGTGATGATGATGGTGATGGTGGTGATGGTGATGGTGGTGGTGGTGGTGATGGTGGTGATGGTGGTGGTGGTGGTAATGGTGGTGATGGTGGTGGTGATGATGATGGTGGTGATGGTGGTGGTGGTGGTGATGGTGGTGATGGTGGTGGTGATGGTGATGGTGGTAATGGTGGTGATGGTGGTGATAGTGGTGTGTGTGTGAGCTGCTTCATCTGCGATGGGCAGGTGGCTTCTGTGAAAGATCTCCTACACAGCGGGTCGGTGGGGCATTACAGCTGGTAACATTGTAGAGGTGATACGCGCTGGGATTAGGGATCGTATGCCAGTGCGTGATGATTGGCTGTGTATGTGGTGACGCGCGCTGACGGTGGAGGATCAGGGGTCAGCGCGGGGTCGTGGGTTACGGGGTACCGATTGGCTGTGGGCCGGTGACGCGCTGAGAGGGAGTGATCAGGTGGCAGCGCGGTGTGATTGGCGGAGTAATGTTAACACGCGCTGGGGAAAGCGGATCGTAGAGAGAGTGCGTCGTGATTGGTTCATTAAGGAACGACGCTCACGTCGACGTCCGCATCAGCTCCGCCTCTCGTGAGCAGGGGCTATAAAAGGGGATGCACACAGGCGTGAGGGCAGTGTGTAACCAGCGAAGAATGAAGGCGGGGATGAAGACCTAGAGCCCTGCGGTACCTAGCCCCGCTGTCCTAACGGGACCGGGACTCTGTGTAACCCAGAGGCGAGTGTAGTGTGTGTAGCCATAGGCATAAGGTCTACACGAGCCGAATGCATTGTGTGTAGCCAGGGCATAGGGTCTACACGAGTCGAGTGTATTGTGTAGCCAGGGCATAGGGTCTACACGAGTCGAGTGTATTGTGTAGCCAGAGGCATAGGGCTTACACGAGTCGAGTATATCGGGTGTAGCCAGAGGCCTAGAGTTTACACGAGATTAGTGGAGTGTGTCGTCGGAAGAAGGAAGACCACACGTTGTATTGTGACACGTAAAGATTTAATAAAAGTGTGTTACCCGTCAAGAAGTTCCTGCCGTCAATTCCAATACTTCAACATAAACACGTGGGTGGGTGGGTGAGTGAGTGGGTGGGTGGGTGAGTGAGTGGGTGGGTAAGTGGGTGGGTGAGTGGGTGGGTGGGTGAGTGGGTGGGTGGGTAAGTGGGTGGGTGAGTGAGTGGGTGGGTGAGGGAGTGGGTGGGTGGGTAAGTGGGTGGGTGAGTGGGTGGGTGGGTGAGTGGGTGGCTGAGTGGGTGGGTAGGTGGGTGGGTGGGTGGGTGAGTGAGTGGGTGGGTGGGTGAGTGGGTGGGTGGGTAAGTGGGTGGGTGGGTGAGTGGGTGGGTGGGTGAGTGGGTGAGTGGGTGGCTGAGTGGGTGGGTAGGTGGGTGGGTGGGTGGGTGAGTGGGTGGGTGAGTGGGTGGGTGGGTAAGTGGGTGGGTGAGTGGGTGAGTGAGTGGGTGGGTGGGTGGGTGAGTGGGTGAGTGGGTGGGTGGGTGAGTGGGGTGGGTGGGTGAGTGGGTGAGTGAGTGGGTGGGTGGGTGGGTGAGTGAGTGGGTGAGTGAGTGGGTGGGTGAGTGGGTAAGTGAGTGAGTGGGTGAGTGGGTGGGTGAGTGAGTGAGTGAGTGGGTGGGGTGAGTGGGTGAGTGAGTGAGTGGGTGGGTGAGTGGGTGAGTGAGTGAGTGAGTGAGTGGGTGGGTGAGTGGGTGAGTGGGTGAGTGAGTGGGTGAGTGGGTGGGTGGGTGGGTGAGTGGGTGGGTGAGTGGGTGAGTGAGTGAGTGGGTGAGTGGGTGAGTGAGTGAGTGGGTGGGTGAGTGGGTGAGTGGGTGGGTGAGTGGGTGGGTGAGTGAGTGGGTGAGTGGGTGAGTGGGTGGGTGGGTGGGTGGGTGGGTGAGTGAGTGAGTGGGTGGGTGGGTGGGTGAGTGAGTGGGTGGGTGGGTGGGTGAGTGAGTGAGTGAGTGGGTGAGTGAGTGAGTGAGTGAGTGGGTGGGTGAGTGGGTGGGTGAGTGAGTGAGTGGGTGGGTGGGTGAGTGAGTGAGTGGGTGAGTGGGTGGGTGAGTGAGTGAGTGAGTGGGTGAGTGGGTGAGTGGGTGGGTGGGTGAGTGAGTGAGTGGGTGGGTGGGTGAGTGAGTGGGTGGGTGGGTGGGTGAGTGGGTGGGTGGGTGAGTGAGTGAGTGGGTGGGTGGGTGAGTGGGTGAGTGAGTGGGTGGGTGAGTGGGTGAGTGGGTGGGTGGGTGGGTGAGTGAGTGGGTGAGTGGGTGAGTGGGTGGGTGGGTGAGTGGGTGGGTGGGTGAGTGGGTGGGTGGTGGGTGGTGGGTGGGTGAGTGAGTGGGTGGGTGAGTGGGTGAGTGGGTGGGTGGGTGAGTGAGTGAGTGGGTGAGTGGGTGAGTGGGTGGGTGGGTGAGTGAGTGGGTGAGTGGGTGAGTGGGTGGGTGGGTGGGTGAGTGAGTGGGTGAGTGGGTGGGTGAGTGGGTGGGTGGGTGGGTGGGTGAGTGAGTGGGTGGGTGGGTGGGTGAGTGGGTGGGTGGGTGAGTGAGTGAGTGGGTGGGTGGGTGAGTGGGTGAGTGAGTGGGTGGGTGAGTGGGTGAGTGGGTGGGTGGGTGAGTGAGTGGGTGAGTGGGTGAGTGGGTGGGTGGGTGAGTGGGTGGGTGGGTGAGTGGGTGAGTGAGTGAGAATGCGGTGGTGGGTTGTGGTGGTGGTGGTGGGTTGTGGTGGTGGTGGTGGTGTCTCTACCCTGTGTGTGTCCTCTCGTCCACGTGTTCATTCCCCGTGAGGTGACGTCATGTCCACGGTGTAACAGCTGCACACATCACGTAGTTTATTTTGACTTTCATCATTTGTTAGACGGCGACGTCGATGACGCAATATCAAACATCCCAATCACGTGACTCGACTACTGGAGCCGCCTGGTCCATCAACTGCTGGACGGAGATCCAGCAGTGGTGGTGGTGGTGGTGGTAGTGGTGGTGGTAGTGGTGGTGGTGTCTCTAGCCTGGTGGTGGTGGTAGTGGTGGTGGTAGTGGTGGTGGTGGGGTTGTGGTTGTGGTAGTGGTGGTAGTGGTGGTGAGTTGTGGTAGTGGTGGGTTGTAGTGGTGGTGGTAGTGGTGGTGGTAGTGGTGGTGGTGGGTTGTGGTTGTGGTAGTGGTGGTAGTGGTGGTGGGTTGTGGTAGTGGTGGGTTGTAGTGGTGGTGGTAGTGGTGGTGGTAGTGGTGGTGGTGGGTTGTGGTTGTGGTAGTGGTGGTAGTGGTGGTGGGTTGTGGTAGTGGTGGGTTGTAGTGGTGGTGACTCTCTAACACACAACCGCTGGGAATTTAGCAGTCAGTCGATGTTGTGTTTTGTTGACGTTACAACCCCAACAGCAGAATACACACAGAGAGCCATAGACTCATCACACAGCAGAGGCCCATAGACTCATCACACAGCAGAGACCCATAGACTCATCACACAGCAGAGACCCATAGACTCATCACACAGCAGAGACCCATAGACTCATCACACAGCAGAGACCCATAGACTCATCACACAGCAGAGACCCATAGACTCATCACACAGCAGAGAGCCATAGACTCATCACACAGCAGAGACCCATAGACTCATCACACAGCAGAGACCCATAGACTCATCACACAGCAGAGACCCATAGACTCATCACACAGCAGAGACCCATAGACTCATCACACAGCAGAGACCCACAGACTCATCACACAGCAGAGACCCATAGACTCATCACACAGCAGAGACCCATAGACCCATCACACAGCAGAGACCCATAGACTCATCACACAGCAGAGACTCCGAATCAGTCGAGCGGAAATATCTTTTCATCGGTTGCGTAACGCTGTGTGGAAGCTACCTGGTCTGTCGCTCCGCACGAAGCTTCAGGTCTTCTTGGCCACGGTCATTCCCTCCCTTCTCTACGCTTGTGAAACGTGGACCCCCCTAATGGAGCATCTTCGTCGGTTGGAAACATTTAGGCTGGCCTGCATACGATCCATCCCGGGTTTAACCTGCAGGCTGGATTGTGTGAGGAGCTCACAAATCCTTGAAAGATCTGGGCAAAGTCCCATCGGTGAGCTCCTCCGGCAGGCAAGGCTGCGTTGGCTGGGTCATGTAGCCCACATGCCCAGCCACCGCATGCCTAAAGAGCTTTTGTTTGGCCGGATCGAGGGGGCTAAACGGGCGCGGCACGGGCTAGAGAAGAGATGGAGTGATGTGGTACAGGAGGACGTGGAGCTGAGTGGACTTGCCGATGACCGGTACCAGCGGTGTCAAGATCGGCCTCTGTGGAGGAGGCTCGTGAAGGACGCTACTGGGCAGTTGGAGGCAGTCGCCCTCCAACAACAACGGAGGGCGGAGGAGCGACGCTCACAACAACGAGCGGAGCGCCGGGTGGCTAAAGCACAGCAAGTTGGCACAGTAGGGGGCACAGGTGGTGCATCAGCCAGTCATCTCGGTCATCTCGGTCAGTCGACCCGTGGCACCTGCTGGGTCTGCCCCGTGACCTCCTGCCAGCGGGCGTTCGACACTTCACGTGGCCTCAAGGTGCACTTGGCCTGGCACAAGCGTCGTGGTGACGTGACCGCCACTTAGTGGCGAATGGTGGTTGTTGTTGTTGTGTACATGTGTGTGTGTCTCTGTGTGTACCTGTGTGTGTGTCTCTCTGTGTGTGTCTCTGTGTGTGTACATGTGTGTGTGTCTCTGTGTGTGTGTCTCTGTGTGTACATGTGTGTGTGTGTACATGTGTGTGTACATGTGTGTGTGTCTCTGTGTGTGTCTTTGTGTGTACGTGTGTGTGTGTTCATGTGTGTGTACATGTGTGTGTGTCTCTGTGTGTGTCTCTGTGTGTACATGTGTGTGTGTGTACATGTGTGTGTACATGTGTGTGTGCACATGTGTGTGTGTGTACATGTGTGTGTACATGTGTGTGTACATGTGTGTGTGTACATGTGTGTGTGTCTCTGTGTGTGTCTCTGTGTGTACATGTGTGTGTGTGTACATGTGTGTGTACATGTGTTTGTGTGTACATGTGTGTGTACATGTGTGTGTGTCTCTGTGTGTGTCTATGTGTGTACATGTGTGTGTACATGTGTGTGTACATGTGTGTGTGTCTCTGTGTGTGTCTCTGTGTGTACATGTGTGTGTGTGTACATGTGTGTGTACATGTGTTTGTGTGTACATGTGTGTGTACATGTGTGTGTGTCTCTGTGTGTGTCTCTGTGTGTACATGTGTGTGTGTGTACATGTGTGTGTACATGTGTTTGTGTGTACATGTGTGTGTACATGTGTGTGTGTCTCTGTGTGTGTCTCTGTGTGTACATGTGTGTGTGTGTACATGTGTGTGTACATGTGTTGTGTGTACATGTGTGTGTACATGTGTGTGTGTCTCTGTGTGTGTCTATGTGTGTACATGTGTGTGTACATGTGTGTGTACATGTGTAAAGTAATAGCGCTTCCTGCTGACATGAAGTGGTACTGACAACGACAACGTATGGCTGTACCCACGTGACGCAGGCCACGTGTGTACCCCCCCCCCCCCCCGTGACCTCACACGTCACCCCTGCCACGTCACAAGGCCTCAGATGCAGGGAGCCAATGGGCGTAGCCGAGGCTGACCATGACTCCTCCCCCTTTGGTGACGCGCGGCTCACCGCCAGGGGGCAGCAGAGGATGGCGAATCTGTGTGGTGAGTGTGGTGAGTGTGGTGAGTGAGTGGTGAGTCTGTGTGTGGTGAGTGTGTGTGAGTGTGTGGTTAGTGTGTGTGGTGAGTGTGAGTGTTGAGTGTGAGTGGTGAGTGTGGTGAGTGTGTGGTGAGTGAGTGGTGAGTCTGTGTGTGGTGAGTGTGTGTGAGTGTGTGGTTAGTGTGTGTGGTGAGTGTGAGTGTTGAGTGTGAGTGGTGAGTGTGGTGAGTGTGTGGTGAGTGAGTGGTGAGTCTGTGTGTGGTGAGTGTGTGTGAGTGTGTGGTTAGTGTGTGTGGTGAGTGTGAGTGGTGAGTGTGAGTGGTGAGTGTGGTGAGTGTGTGGTGAGTGAGTGGTGAGTCTGTGTGTGGTGAGTGTGTGTGAGTGTGTGGTTAGTGTGTGTGGTGAGTGTGAGTGTTGAGTGTGAGTGGTGAGTGTGGTGAGTGTGTGGTGAGTGAGTGGTGAGTCTGTGTGTGGTGAGTGTGTGTGAGTGTGTGGTTAGTGTGTGTGGTGAGTGTGAGTGTTGAGTGTGAGTGGTGAGTGTGGTGAGTGTGTGGTGAGTGAGTGGTGAGTCTGTGTGTGGTGAGTGTGTGTGAGTGTGTGGTGAGTGTGTGTGGTGAGTGTGAGTGTGAGTGGTGAGTGTGGTGAGTGTGTGGTGAGTGTGTGTGGTGAGTGTGTGGTGAGTGTGGTGAGTGAGTGGTGAGTGTGTGTGGTGAGTGTGTGGTGAGTGTGTGTGGTGAGTGTGTGGTGAGTCTGTGTGGTGAGTGTGTGGTGAGTGTGTGTGGTGAGTGGTGAGTCTGTGGTGAGTGGTGAGTCTGTGTGGTGAGTGGTGAGTGTGTTTGTGTGGTGAGTGTGTGTGATGAATGGTGAGTGTGCGTGGTGAGTGTGTGGTGAGTGTGTGTGGTGAGTGTGTGGTGAGTGTGTGGTGAGTCTGTGTGGTGAGTGTGTGGTGAGTGTGTCTGTGTGGTGAGTGTGTGGTGAGTGAGTGTGGTGAGTGTGTGTGTGTGTGGTGAGTGAGTGTGTGGTGAGTGTGTGTGGTGAGTGTGTGGTGAGTGTGTGGTGAGTGTGTGGTGAGTGTGTGTGGTGAGTGTGTGGTGAGTCTGTGTGGTGAGTGTGTGGTGAGTGTGTGTGTGTGTGGTGAGTGAGTGTGTGGTGAGTGAGTGGTGAGTGAGTGGTGAGTGTGTGGTGAGTGTGTGGTGAGTGAGTGGTGAGTGTGTGGTGAGTGAATGGTGAGTCTGTGTGGTGAGTGAGTGGTGAGTGGTGAGTGAGTGGTGAGTGAGTGTGGTGAGTATGTGGTGAGTGAGTGTGGTGAGTGTGGTGAGTGTGTGGTGAGTGTGTGTGTGTGTGGTGAGTGAGTGTGTGGTGAGTGAGTGGTGAGTGAGTGGTGAGTGTGTGGTGAGTCTGTGTGGTGAGTGAGTGGTGAGTGTGTCTGTGTGGTGAGTGAATGGTGAGTCTGTGTGGTGAGTGTGTGTGGTGAGTGGTGAGTGGTGAGTGAGTGTGGTGAGTATGTGGTGAGTGAGTGTGGTGAGTGTGGTGAGTGAGTGTGGTGAGTCTGTGTGGTGAGTGAGTGGTGAGTGAGTGTGGTGAGTGAGTCTGTGTGGTGAGTGGTGAGTGGTGAGTCTGTGTGGTGAGTGTGTGGTGAGTGTGTGGTGAGTGTGTGTGGTGAGTGTGTGTGTGTGGTGAGTGAGTGTGTGGTGAGTGTGGTGAGTGAGTGGTGAGTGTGTGGTGAGTGTGTGTGGTGAGTGTGTGTGTGTGTGGTGAGTGAGTGTGTGGTGAGTGTGGTGAGTGTGTGGTGAGTGTGTGGTGAGTGAGTGTGGTGAGTGTGGTGAGTGTGTGGTGAGTGTGTGTGTGTGTGGTGAGTGAGTGTGTGGTGAGTGAGTGGGGAGTGAGTGGTGAGTGTGTGGTGAGTGTGTGGTGAGTGAGTGGTGAGTGTGTGTGGTGAGTGAATGGTGAGTCTGTGTGGTGAGTGTGTGTGGTGAGTGGTGAGTGGTGAGTGAGTGGTGAGTGAGTGTGGTGAGTATGTGGTGAGTGAGTGTGGTGAGTGTGGTGAGTGTGTGGTGAGTGTGTGTGGTGAGTGAGTGTGTGGTGAGTGAGTGGTGAGTGAGTGGTGAGTGTGTGGTGAGTCTGTGTGGTGAGTGAGTGGTGAGTGTGTCTGTGTGGTGAGTGAATGGTGAGTCTGTGTGGTGAGTGTGTGTGGTGAGTGGTGAGTGGTGAGTGAGTGTGGTGAGTATGTGGTGAGTGAGTGTGGTGAGTGTGGTCAGTGTGTGGTGAGTGTGGTGAGTCTGTGTGGTGAGTGAGTGGTAAGTGAGTGGTGAGTGGTGTGTGTGTGTGGTGAGTGAGTCTGTGTGGTAAGTGGTGAGTGGTGAGTGTGTGGTGAGTCTGTGTGGTGAGTGTGTGGTGAGTTTGTGTGGTGAGTGAGTGGTAAGTGAGTGGTGAGTGGTGAGTGTGTGTGGTGAGTGAGTCTGTGTGGTAAGTGGTGAGTGGTGAGTGTGTGGTGAGTCTGTGTGTTGAGTGTGTGGTGAGTTTGTGTGGTGAGTGGTGAGTGTGTGGTGAGTCTGAGTGGTGAGTGTGTGGTGAGTCTGTGTGGTGAGTGGTGAGTGAGTGGTGAGTCTGTGTGGTGAGTCTGTGTGGTGAGTCTGTGTGGTGAGTGGTGAGTGGTGAGTCTGTGTGGTGAGTCTGTGTGGTGAGTGAGTGGTGAGTGAGTAGTGAGTGAGTGGTGAGTCTGTGTGGTGAGTCTGTGTGGTGAGTCTGTGTGGTGAGTGGTGAGTGGTGAATCTGTGTGGTGAGTCTGTGTGGTGAGTGAGTGGTGAGTGAGTAGTGAGTGAGTGGTGAGTCTGTGTGGTGAGTCTGTGTGGTGAGTCTGTGTGGTGAGTCTGTGGGTCTCTGTGAGGTCAGTCTGTGGGTTTCTGTGTGGTGAGTCTGTGTGTCTCTGTGTGGTGAGTCTGTGGGTCTCTGTGTGGTGAGTCTGTGGGTCTCTCTGTGGTGAGTCTGTGGGTCTCTGTGTGGTGAATCTATGGGTTTCTGTGTGGTGAGTCTGTGGGTCTCTGTGTGGTGAGTCTGTGGGTTTCTGTGTAGGTGAGTCTGTGGGTATCTGTGTGGTGAGTCTGTGTGTCTCTGTGTGGTGAGTCTGTGTGTCTCTGTGTGGTGAGTCTGTGGGTCTCTGTGTGATGAGTCTGTGGGTCTCTGTGTGGTGAGTCTGTGGGAATCTGTGTGGTGAGTCTGTGGGTCTCTGTGTAGGTGAGTCTGTGGGTCTCTGTGTGGTGAGTCTGTGGGTCTCTGTGTGGTGAGTCTGTGTGTCTCTGTGTGGTGAGTCTGTGGGTCTCTGTGTGGTGAGTCTGTGGGTCTCTGTGTGGTGAGTCTGTGGGACTCTGTGTGGTGAGACTGTGGGTCTCTGTGTGGTGAGTCTGTGGGTCTCTGTGTGATTAGTCTCTGTGTGGTGAGTTTTGTGGGTCTCTGTGTTGTGGTGAGTCTAATGGGTCTCTGTGTTGGTGAGTTCTGTGGGGCCTCTATGTGGTGAGTTTGTGGGTCTCTGTGTGGTGAGTCTATGGGTCTCTGTGTTGTCTTCTGTGTGGTGAGTCTGTGGGTCTCTGTGTGGTGAGTCCTGGTGGGTCTCTGTGGTAGGTGAGTCTGTGGTCTCTGTGTGGTGAGTCTGTGGGTCTCTGTGGTGAG
>WFAB01003603.1:0-14353 GCA_018977245.1 Lethenteron camtschaticum
TCACCACCACCATCATCACCATCACCATCATCACCACCATCACCATCATCACCATCACCTCATCACCACCATCTCACCATCATCACCATCATCATCACCATCACCACCATCATCACCATCACTACCATCACCACCATCACCACCATCACCAGCAGGTGTGGGAGTGAGTGGGTGAGTGGGTACGAGGTGAGTGGCTGAGTGGGTGAGTGGCTGAGTGGCTAACGGGTGAGTGGGTGACATGGTGAGTGGCGAGGGGTGACGAGGTGAGTGGGTGAATGGTGAGTGGGGAATGGTGAGTGGGTGAGTGGCTGACGAGGTGAGTGGTGAGTGGCTGAGTGGGTGAGTGGCTAACGAGTGAGTGGGTGAGTGGTGAGTGGGTTATGGGTGAGTGGGTAGTGGGTGATGGATGAGGGTGTGAGTGGCTAACGAGGTGGTGGGTGAGTGGGTGAGTGCTGAGTGGCTGATGTAGTGGCTGGGTGGGTGAGTGGCGATGATGGATGGTTGGGGAGTGGGTGAGTGAGTGGTGGGTGAGGGGAGTGGCTGATGAGGTGATGGNCGAATGATGNTGGGTGAGTGTGAGGCTGATGAGCTGATGGGTGAGTGGCTGGGTGAGTGGCTGAGTGGGTGAGGTCGTGAGTTGAGTGGGTGANGTGAGTGGGTGTGGTGATGGCTACGAGTGGCATGAGGCTGANTGGGTGAGGTGTGGTGAGTGATGGGGTGGCTGATGGTGAGTCTNGTGGGTGAGGGACNGAGTGGGTGAGTGGTGATGGGTGACGTGGGAGTGGCTGAGTGGGTGACAGGTGAGTGGGTGATGGGTGATGAGGTGAGTGGGTGACGGGTGAGGCAGGCTGAGTGGTGACGTGGNTGAGGGAGTGGCTGGGTGGTGACAAGTGNTGACAGGTGAGTGGCTGACGAGGTGAGTGGGTGCGAGGTTAGTGGTGAGTGGGTGAGTGGCTGAGTGGGTGAGAGTGAGTGGGTGAGTGCTGAGTGGGTGACGAGTGAGTGGGTGAGTGGCTAACGAGGTGAGTGGTGACATGGTGGGTGAGTGAGTGGCTGAGTGGTGACGAGGTGAGGCTGAGTGGGTGAGTGGTGAGTGAGTGATGGTGAGTGGGTGAGTGGCTGAGTGGGTGAGTGTGTGGGTGATGGTGGTGGCTGATGGGTGACAATGTGAGTGGGTGACGAGTGAGTGGGTGAGTGGCTGAGAGGTGGGTGTGGTAACGAGGTGGACCACCGCTCGCCGCAAATCTCTTCGAGTTATTTTTGGGCCGTTGAATTCGTCGCCGTTTTTAATTTAAAAAAAAAATTTATTTAAAAAAAAAATTTCAACCGAAAATTTTTCCGTAGAGTTTCCATAACAAGTCACCCACAAAAAGCGGACATCCTGGGACCCGTCACGGTAACGTCCGCGTGCCAGCACCAATCACCACAACACCACCATNACCCAAAATNACCCACATGCGCTGAGTCTATGGGTTTCTGTATGATTNGTCTGGGTGGGTGATTCTATGGGTTTCTGTATGATTAGGTGGGTCTCTGTGTGGTGATTCTATGGGNTTCTGTATGATTAGTTATGGGTNTCTTGTGTGAGTGGGTTTCTGTATGATTAGGTGGGTCTCTGTGTCACTGAGTCTATGTATGTGTGAGTCTATGGGTTTCTGATGTTAGTCTATGGGTCTCTGTGTGAGTCTGTGGGTCTCTGTGTGACTGTGGGTCTCNTGGTGAGTCTGTGAGTCTCTGTGTGAGTCTGTGGGTCTCTGTGTGAGTCTGTGGGTCTCTGTGTGAGTCTATGGGTTTCTGTATGTTAGTCTATGGGTCTCTGTGTGAGTCTGTGGGTCTCTGTGTGAGTCTATGGGTCTCTGTGTGAGTCTGTGGGTCTCTGTGTGAGTCTGTGAGTCTCTGTGTGAGTCTGTGGGTCTCTGTGTGAGTCTGTGGGTGTGTGAGTCTATGGGTCTCTGTGNGAGTCTGTGGGTCTCTGTGTGAGTCTGTGGGTCTCTGTGTGAAGTCTGTGGGTCTCTGTGGTCTGTGGGTCTCTGTGTGAGTCTGTGGGTCTCTGTGTAGTCTGTGGGTCTCTGTGTGAGTCTGTGGGTCTCTGTGTGAATGGGTCTCTGTGTGAGTCTGTGGGTCTCTGTGTGAGTCTGTGGGTCTCTGNGTGAGTCTGTGGGTCTCTGTGTGAGTCTGTGGGTCTCTGTGNGAGTCATGGGTCTGTGAGTCTGTGGGTCTCTGTGAGTCTGTGGGTGTGAGTCTGTGGGTCTCTGTGTGAGTCTGTGGGTGTGTGAGTCTGTGGGTCTCTGTGGAGTCTGTGGGTCTCTGTGTGAGTCTATGGGTCTGTGTCTGTCTCTGTGTGAACGTCTGTGGGTCTCTGTGTGAGTCTGAATGGGTCTCTATGTGGTGAGTCTGTGGGTCTCTGTGTGATGGTCTGTGTGTCTCATGTGTGAGTCTATGGGTCTCNGTGTGANTCTGTGGGTCTCTGTGTTGAGTCATGGGTCTCTGTGTGAGTCTATGTGTGAGTCTGTGGGTCTCTGTGTGAGTCTGGGTCTCTGTNTGGTGAGTCTGTGGGTCTCTATGTGAGTCTGTGGGTCTCTGGNTGAGTCTGTGTGTCTCTTGTGAGTCTGTGGGTCTCTGTGAGTCTATGGGTCTCTGTGTGGTCTATGGTTCTGTGTGAGTCTATGGGTCTCTGTGTGAGTCTATGGGTGTGTGAGTCTATGGGTCTCTGTGTGAGTCTATGGGNCTCAGTGTGAGACTATGGGTCTCTGTGTGAGTCTATGGATCTCTGCTGTGAGTCTGTGGGTCTGTGGTGAGTCTATGGGTCTCTGTGTGAGTCTGTGGGTCTGTGAGTCTATGGTCTCTGTGTGAGTCTATGGGTCTCTGTGTGAGTCTGTGGGTCTCTGTGTGAGTCTATGGGTCTCTGTGTGAGTCTGTGGGTCTCTGTGTGAGTCTATGGGTCTCTGTGTGAGTCTGTGGGTCTCTGTGGTCTATGGGTCTCTGTGTGAGTCTGTGGGTGTCTGTGTGAGTCTATGGGTCTCTGTGGAGTCTATGGGTCTCTTGGTGAGTCTGTGGGTGTCTGTGTGAGTCTATGGGTCTCTGTGGGTGAGTCTGGGTCTCTGTGTGAGTCTATGGGTCTCGTGTGTCTATGGGTCTCTGTGTGAGTCTATGGGTCCTGTGTGAGTTTATGNTTCTGTATGTTAGTCTATGGGTCTCTGTGTGGTGTTCTATGTGGTCTCTGTGTGAGTCTATGGGTCTCTGTGTGAGTCTATGGGTCTAGTTGTATGGGTCTCTGTGTGAGTCTGTGGGTCTCTGTGTGAGTCTGTGGGTCTCTGTGTGATTCTATGGGTTTCTGTATGAGTCTATGGTCTCTGTGACGAGTCTGTGGGCTCTGTGTGAGTCTATGGGTCTCTGTGTGAGTCTATGGTCTCTGTGTGAGTCTATGGGTCTCTGTGAGTCTGTNGGTTTCTGTGTGAGTCTGTGGTCTCTGTGTGAGTCTAAGGCTCTGTGGTGAGTCTATGGGTCTCTGTGTGAGTCTATGGTCTCTGTGTGAGTCTATGGGTCTCTGTGTGTCTGTGTGTCTCTGTGTGAGTCTGTGGGTTTCTGTGTGAGTATATGGCTCTGTGTGAGTCTGTGGGTTNGTGTGAGTCTATGGGTCTCNGTGTGAGTCTATGGGTCTCTGTGTGAGTCTGTGGGTCTCTGTGTGAGTCTATGGTTTGTGTGAGTCTATGGGTCTCGTGAGTCTATGGGTCTCTGGTNAGTCTGTGGGTCTCTGTGTGAGTCTATGGGTCTCTGTGTGAGTCTATGGGTCTCTGGTGAGTCTATGGGTATCTGTGTGAGTCTATGGGTCTCTGTGTGAGTCTATGGGTCTCTGTGTGAGTCTATTTTGTGTGAGTCTATGGGTCNTTGTGAGTCTATGGGTGAGTCTATGGTCTCTGTGTGAGTCTATGGGTCTNTTGACTTGAGTCTATGGGTCTCTGTGTGAGTCTATGGTCTCTGTGTCTATGGGTCTCTGTGTGAGTCTGTGGGTCTCTGTGTGAGTCTATGGTCTCTGTTGAGTCTATGGGTCTCTGGGTGAGTCTGTGGGTCTCTGTTGAGTCTATGGGTCTTTGTGAGTCTATGGGTCTCTGNGNGAGTCTATGGCTTNTGTGCNATGGTCTCTGTGTGAGTCTATGGGTTCTGTGTGAGTCTGTGGGTCTCTTGTGAGTCTGTGGGTCTCTGTGTCTATAGGGTCTCTGTGGTATGGNTCTTGTGTGAGTCTATGGGTCTCTTCTCTATGTGAGTCCNCTGTGTGAGTCTATGGGNCTCTGTGTGAGTCTATGGGTCTCTGTGTGATCTATGGGTCTCTGTNTGTGAGTCTATGGGTCTCTGTGTGAGTCTATGNGTTTGTGTGAGTCTATGGGTCTTTGTGTGAGTCTATGGGTATTTGTGTGAGTCTATGGNCTCTAGAGACTATGGGTCTCTGGAGTCTCTTGTGAGTCTGTGGTTCTGTGTGAGTCTATGGTCTCTGTGTGAGTCTGTGGGTCTCTGTGTGAGTCTATGGTCTCTGTGTGAGTCTATGGGTCTCTGTGTGAGTCTATGGGCATCTCTGNAGAGTCTATGGGTCTCTGTNTGAGTCTGTTTAGTGTGAGTCTGGGTCTGGTGAGTCTATGGGTCTCTGTGTGAGTCTGTGGGTGAGTCTATGGGTCTTTGTGAGTCTGTGGCTCTGTGNGANTCTATGGGTCTCGTGAGTCTATGGTCTCTGTGTGAGTCTATGGGTCTCTGTGACTGAGTCTATGAGTCTATGGTCTCTGTGTGAGTCTATGGGCTCTGTGTGAGTCTGGGTCTGTGNGTCTCTATGAGTTGTGAGTCTATGGGTCTGGTGAGTCTATGGGTGTGAGTCTATGGGTGTGTGAGTCTATGGNTTGTGAGTCTGTGGGTCTGTGAGTCTATGGTCTCTGTGTGAGNCTATGGNCNCTGNGTGAGTCTATGGGTTCTGGGTGAGTCTGTGGTCTCTGTGTGAGTCTATGGCTCTTGTGAGTCTGTGGTCTCTGTGTGGTGAGTCTATGGTCTCTGTGGTGAGTCTATGGGTCTGTGTGAGTCTATCGGTCTCTGTGTGAGTCTGTGGTCTCTGTGTGAGNCTATGGGTTCTTGTGGTGAGTCTATGGGTCTCTGTATGAGTCTATGGGTCTCTGTGTGAGTCTATGGGTCTTTGTGTGAGTCTATGGGTATTTGGTGAGTCTACTGGGTCTCTTGTGAGTCTGGTCTCTTNGTGAGTCTGTGGGCTCTGGTGACTGGGTCTCTGTGTGAGTCTGTGGTCTCTTGNTCTCTATGGTCTGTGGNCTCTGNGTNANTCGGGGTCGTGAGTCTATGGGTCTCTGTNGGTGAGTCTATGGGCTCTGNGGGTGTCTATGGGTCTCTGTGTGTCTGTGGGCTGGTGGTCTATGGTCTGTGTGAGTCTATGGGTCTCTGTGTAGTTATGGGTNTCTGGGGGTGGTCTGGGGCTGTGNGNTGATATGGCTGNGTGACCGTCATGTGGGATCCTGCTGGCTGTCTGGTCTATGGGTGACTCNGGCGAGTCTCTNGTGAGTCTATGGTNTCTGTGTATGGTCTGTGGGTCTCTGNGNGGTGAGTCTGTGGGTCTCTGTGTGTGAGTGNNNGGTCTGACACGTGTGAGCTGTGGGTCTCTGNGTGGGTACGGCTATGGGTCTGTGTGNTCGAGTCATGGGTTGCGGGGTGAGTCTGTGNGCTCTGGTGAGTCTATGTNTCTGTATGNTCTATGGGTCGGGGTGAGTCTGTGGGTCTGGGGGNGAGTGTGGGTCTCTGTGTGAGTCNATGGGTCTATGGGGTGAGTCATGGGTCGATGGTGGTTATGGGTCTCTGNTCGGTGAGTCTATGGGTTCTNATGTGAGTTATGGANCTCTGGNGGTGAGNCTGTGGGTNGTGGNGNGTNGGCGNGTGGTGGGTGGTGGNGGTGATGNNTCTAGGTGTTGAGTGGTGGTGNGTGGGTAAAGTNGTGGTGAATGATGGTGCTGGTGGTNGGTGNANTCGTGGTGATGGTGNGTGGTGGNGNTTGAGTGCTGATNCGTGNATGGTGCTGGTGAGTGGTGNGTGNGTGGNTGGTGATGGTGTGTAGTGNGTNGGTGAGNGGTGNCTGGGTGATGGTGGTAGTGAGTGNGTGACTGNGTGATGTGTAGTGNGTGNTAGTGGTNGGTGAGTGAGAGGGTGNGTGNGTGNGTGNTGGTGGGTGGTNTGGNGTGCTGACTGGTGGGTGAGTNGGTGNGTGNGTNGGTGGGTGGTGNTGGTGGTCGGGAGGGTGNGTGNTGGGTGGTGGTGGTGNGTGGNTGGTGCGTGGTNNTGGGTGGTGATGAGTAAAGGGTGAGTGGTAGTGGTGGTGGTGGNGATGGTGAGTGCCNGGTGCAGTGAATGCTCTGNGTGGGTAAGTGNGTGNNTGGGAGTGTNGGTGGTGCGNTGGTGCTGTGTGNGTGATGGGATGACTGACTGGTGACTGNTTGTGNCTGTGCTGCTAAGCTACTTTACNGGTGNCTGATGACTACTGACTGCTGNGTGTGGTGAGTGNCTGAGCGTTGNCTGCGTGAGGTGACTGTTNCCCTNCACGAGGCACATTGGTGGATTTGTCTTGAGNCACTGAGTAATNAGTGCTGAGTGAGTGAGTGGGTGGGTGAGTGNGTGGGTGAGTGAGTGAATGAAGTTGGTGAAGTGGTGGGTGGATGGAGTGNTACCTCACAACATCACACGGGTNGGTGAGTGGTGGGTGAGTGNNCGCTGAGTGTGAGTNGGTGGGTGAGTGAGTGGTGAGTGAGTGAATGANTNGGTGGTGGGTGGGTGGGTGAGTGGGTCTGNGTNAGGTGGTGGTGGGTGAGTGAGTGGGTGGGTGGTGNGTGGTGAGTGAGTGAGTGGTGAGTGTGNGTGAGGGGTGGGTGAGTGAGTGGTGGTGNGTGNTGGTGGTGAGTGATGGTNGGTGATGTGTGGGTNAGTGNGTGGTGAGTGAGTGAATGAAGTGGGTGATGTGTATGAGTGGTGGGTGGTGGTGAGTGAGTGGAGTGGTGANTCCGGGTGGTGNTGATNTGGTNGGTGTGATGGGTCTGAGTGAGTGAGGTAAGGGTGGTGCTAGTTAGAGGTGTGGTGNGTGNGTGAGAGTGACTCAGTNCTGGGTNTAGGTGAGTGGTGGTGNGTGNNTGGNGNGTGAGTGAGTGACTGAGTGAGCTGGTGNNTAAGTGAGTGGTGAGTGACTGACTGACTGACNGNATGTGACTNGTACTGACTGCTGCTGAGTGACTGAGNGATGACTGTGAGTGACTGACATGATTGACTACTGNCTNGTACTGAGTGATGANTGAGNGACTGACTGTNGTACTTGNCTTGTGAGTGACTGAGCGCTTGCTGCGTAGAGNCGAGTGACTGACTTCTCTGCAGTNTCTGGTGAGTGNTGGGTGAGNTGNTGAGGCAGTCACTGGTTGAGNAACTCCCTGGTCATGTGACTGNGTGGTGAGTGGTGGTGGTGGTGGTGGGTGGTGGTGAACGGTGGTNGGTGATGTGGTGTGTGGTGGTGGTNAGTAGNTGAGGTCCGTGACTTTAGTGTGATGTGCTAGTGAGTGAGTNGGTGACTGANGAGTGGATGAGAGGGTGAGTGAGTGAGTGGGTNAGTAGGTGAGTGAGTGGGTGAGTGGGGGANGGTGGTGNGTGAGTGGGTGNGTGAGTGGGTGAGAGGGTGGTGAGTGAGTGGTGTANTGAGTGGGTGACTGAGGGTGGGTGGGTGTAGTCAGTGAGTGGGTGAGTGGGTGAGTGAGTGGGTGAGTGAGTGGGTGAGTGAGTGACTGACTGACTGAGTGACNGAGTGACNGACCCCTTGAGTAATGACTGNCTGTGNCTAACTGACTGAGTGANGAGNGACTGAGTGACTGAATGAATGAGTGAGNGAGNGAGTGACTGNCTGAGCGGCTAACTAACTCACTGACNGAGTGACTGCTGACTGAGTGAGTGACTGAGTGCCTGCGTGNAGTGAGTGACTGTTTCCCTCATTTCTNGGCACTGAGGCAGTNACGATTGGCTNCCATGAGTCAATGTGCCTGAGTGGTGAGTGAGTGGTGAGTGTGTAGTGGTGAGTGGTGTGAGTGAGTGAGTNTGGTGAGTGAGTGAGTGATGGTGGTGGGTGGTGTAGTAGAAGTGGTGAGGTGGGTGAGTGCAGTGGGTGGTGAGTGGTGGGTGAGTGGTGGGTGAGTGAGTGGGTGAGTGAGTGAGTGGGTGAATGAGTGGGGGGTGAGTGAGTGACTGAGTGACTGACTGAGTGNGTGACTAACTGTGTGAGTGCTGAGTGACTGACTGAGTAACTGACTGAGTGACTGAGCTGAATGACTGACTGAGTGACTGANTGGTGACTGACTGACTGCCACTAAGNAACTGAGTGACTGACTGAGTCACTGACTTTGAATGACTGACTGCACTGCCACTAACTGACTACTGACTGACTGAGTAACTGACTGACTGAGTGTACTGCAGTGACTGCTAACTAACTGACTGAGTGACTGAGTGAGTGACTGAGCGCTTGCCCGTGTGACTGCTGACTCCTCCGCGCTCTCGCACCTGACACCTGAGGCANCTGAGGCANCCTGGGCAGTCACCGGCCCCAGAGGACTGCCCAGTCGTCAATCAGCCTGCCTGAACGGAGACCACCGCCAATAGGCAGCCAGCCCCCACCCCCCACCCCCCNTTCGGCCAATATTCATGACCCAAACAGCCANGCCCCCACCCCCCCACCCTCTGAATATTNATGAGTTGCCAACNAGCCAGCCCCCAACCCCCCACCCCCCCCNTCCCCCCCAAATATTCATGAGCTNCCAANCGAAGCCACGCCCCCCCCACCCCGACCACCCCACCCTCAGTGAATATTCACTGANCTNCCAAACGAAATCGCCCCCCCANCCACCANCCCANCCTCAGTGATATTCACTGAGCTCAGGAACGCACGCCCCCACTCNTGNATATTCTAAGTTGCCAACGGAGCAGNCCACCCCAGTGATATTCNGAGCCGCGCCTACCACGCCCCCCGCCTCACTGAATATCNACCGCNAGACNTACCACGCCCCCTGCCTCAGAATATTCACTGACCTCGCACNTANCCACGCCCCCCTCTCATTCACTGAGCTCGCNAGACAGCCACGCCCCCCGCCCAAATATTCGGCGATGAGCTNCCACTGAGCCACGCCCCCCGCCTCNGAATATTCACTGAGTNGTCCGTGCTCGTCCGCTGANCTGGGCACGCTGAGTCNGACCAGTCACNCGGTCACTCGACAGGCGGGGGGGGCTGCTCGCTAACGCACTTGCCCCTCACACACATACTNCACGGGGGGGACTTTGTCTTGTCTCATTTACTTACCACTCACCACTCACCACCACTCCCCACTCACTCACTCACTCACNCACCACTCACTCACTCACTCAGTGCGCCACCCACTGCACCCCACTCAGCCACTCACTGCACTAGCACTCACCACTCACCCACTCACCACCCACTCACCACTCACCACCACTCACCCACCCACACACACTCAGCCACTCACTCACCACCACTCACTCACTCAGCCATCACTCACTNAGCCACCCACCCACTCACTCACCCACTCACTCACTCACCACTCACTCACCCACCCACTCACACACTCACCACTCACTCACTCACACTCACNCACTCACGCACTCACTCACTACACTCANNCANCCACTCACTCACCCACTCACTCACTNACCACTCACCACACACTCACACACTCATCACTCACCACTCACCACCACTCACTCACCACTCACTCACTACCACTGCACGCCACCCACCACTCACTANCCACTCACCACCCACCCACTCACACACACAGCCACTCACCACTCAGCCACTCCTCACCTCACTCACTAGCCACCCANCCACTCACTCACCCACTCACCACTAGCCACCCACACACACTCAGCCACTCACTCACCACCACTCACCACTCAGCCACTCACTCACTACCACCCACCACTCACTCACCCACTCACTCACCCACTGCACNACCCACCCACTCACTGCANCCACTCACCACNGCANCCACCACCACTCACCACTCACTCACCCACCACCATCACTCANCCACTCACTCACCCATCACAGTCACCTCACTCACCGCTCATTCACTCACCCACTCACTCACCACTCACCACCACTCACCACCCACCCACTCACCACCACCCACTCACTCACTCCAGTGCGCCACTGCACACTCACTCACTCACAGTCACTCACCCCCCCACCACTCACCACTCACCACTCACTCACCCACTCANCACTCCCCACCCACTCACCACTCACCACCAGNCACTCACCACCCACNCACTCATCCANCACCCACTCACCACTCACCACTCACCCACTCAGCCACTCACTCACCCACTCACTCACCCACTCACTCACTCANCCACATCAGCCACTNCCACCCACTCACACACAGTCAGCCACTCACTCACCCACCACTCACTCACCACTCACTCACCACCACTCACTCACCCAATCACTCACCTCACTCACCCCCACCACCACTCACTCACCACTCACCACCACTCACCACCCAACCACTCACCACCCACCACCACCACCCCTCANCCGCTCACCATTCACCACCACCCACCACTCACCCACTCAGTCCANTAACACTCACCACCACCCACTCACTCACTCACTCACCCACCCACTCACCACCCACCCACTCACCACACCCACTCACCCACCACTCACTCACCCACTCACTCACTCAGCCACTCACCACCCACTCTATCACTCCCATTCACCACACTCACCCACCACCACCCCACTCGCCACTCACTCACCCANNNCACTCANCCACTCCCCACTCACCACTCACCACTCACCCACCACCACCATCACCGCCACTCACTCACTCGCTCACCGCCACCACTCACCCGCTCACCCACTCANCCACACACTCACTCACCCACCACTCACCATTCACTCACCCACCCACTCACTCACCCACCCACCACCTCACTCACCCAGCCCACTCACTCACCCACCCACTCACNATCACTCCCACCCACTCACTCACCCACTCACTAACCACCGACTCAATCACCCACCACTCAGTCCTCTCACCACCATCCCACTCACCCACTCACTCACTCACCCACCCACTCACCACCCACCACTCCCCACTCTCACCCACTCACTCACCACTCACCCACTCACTCACCCACTCACTCACTCACCCACTCACTCACCCATTCANCCACTCACTGCACCACNCACTCAGTCCCACTAATTCATTCAATCACTCACCACNCACNCATTCACCACCACCACNCACTCANCCACCACCATTCACTCACNCATTCACTACACCCCACCCACCACCCACNCACTCATTCACTCACCCANCCACCACTCATTCACCCACNCACCATCACCACCCACCACTCAGCTTCACTCACATCACTCAGCCACCCACCCACTCACTCATTCACTCACTCACCCACCCACTCACCCACTCATTCACCACCAATCACTCACCCACTCCTCATTCACTCACTCACTCACCACTCACCACCCAACCCACTCACTCACCCACTCACTACCCACTCACCCACTCANCCACTCGCNTGTACTCACTCACTCCTCAGTCACCGCCACTCACTCACTTNACCACTCACTCACTAATCACCACTCCACCCCACCAGGCCACACTCACGCCACTCACTCACTCAGCACTCACCACTCACCACTCACTCACTCAGCCACTCACTCACCCATTAATTCACCNTCCATTCACTCACTCACTCACCCACTCACTCACACACTCACTCAGCCACTCACTCACCCACTCACTCACCCACCCACTCACTCACCCGCTCACCCGCTCACTCATTCACCGCTCACCCGCTCACTCACTCACCCACTCATCCACACACTCACTCACCACCCACNCACTCATTCACTCACCCACCACTCACTCACCACCACTCACCATTCACCCACTCACCCACCACTCACCCAACCACCACTCACTCACTCAGCCACTCACTCACCATTATTCACTCATNCATTCACTCACTCACTCACCACTCACTCACACACTCACTCAGCCACTCACTCACCCACCCATCACTCACCACTCACCCGCTCACTCACTCATTCACTCGCTCANCCCTCATCACTCACCGCTCACCCACTCATCCACACACTCACTCACCCACCCACTCACCANTCACTCACCCACCCACTCACTCACCCACTCACTCATTCACTCACCCANCCACTCACTCACCCACCACTCACTCATTCACTCACCCACCACTCACTCACCCACTCACCAACCACCGACTCAATCACTTATCCACCAACTCATCCTCTCACTCACCGATCCATTCACTCACCCACTCACTCACTCACCCACCCACTCACTCACCCACCCACTCACCCACTCATTCACCCACTCACTCACCCACTCACCCACTCACTCACCCACTCACTCACCACCCATTCACTCAGCCACTCACTCACCCACTCACNACCACTCACTCACCACTCACTCACTCACTCACCCACTCACTCACCCACCCACCCACTCACTCACTCATTCACTCACTCATTCACTCACCCACCCACCCACTCACTCATTCACTCATTCACTCACCCACCCACCACTCACACCCACGCAATCACTCACCCACTCACTCATTCACTCACTCACTCACCCACCCACCCACCACTCATTCACTCACTCACCCACCCACTCACCCACTCATTCACACCACCAATCACTCACCCACTCACTCATTCACTCACTCACCCACTCACTCACTAACCCACTCACTCACTTATCCACCAACTCACCCTCTCACTCACCCACCCACTCACACCGACACAAGTAACACGAACTGTATTTTATTTTCATCTCCTTAATTAAAATTCAATCACAAAATCACAGACTACAAAATGGTCCCTAAATACTTGGAAGCAACCCCCGATAGACGGGGGTAGAGAGAGAGGGGAGGGGGTCCTTGGGGCCCTGTGCGTCAGGCTTTTTAGGTTACAGCCAGCAAAGTGGTTATGGATTAATCACAATCACTTGTGTTAGTGTGTAAGAGTTAGTGTGTGAGTGTGTAAGGGTTAGTGTGCTAGAGTTAGTGTGCTAGAGTTAGTGTGTAAGGATATGTGTTGAGAGTTAGGGGCCTTAGAAGGCCTCAGGCCTTGGGGAGGCCTCAGGAGGCCTAGGAAGCCTCAGGCCTTAGTAGGCCTCAGGCCTAGGAGGCATCATGCCTAGAATGCCTCAGGCCTAGGAGACCTAGGATGCCTCAGGCCTTAGTAGGCCTCAGGCCTAGGATGTCTGAGCTTTAGTAGGCTCAGGCCTAGGAGGCATCATGCCTAGAATGCCTCAGGCCTAGGAGACCTAGGATGCCTCAGGCCTAGGAGGCCTCAGGCCAGGCCTCAGGCCTAGGAGGAGCTAGGCCTAGGAACCTAGAGGCCTCAGCCTAGGAGCCTCAGGCCTAGGAAGCCTCAGGCCTAGGAAGCCTCAGGCCTAGGAGGCCTCAGGCCTAGGAGGCCTCAGGCTAGGAGGAGGCCTCAGGAGCCTCAGGCCTAGGAAGCCTCAGCCTAGGAGGAGGCCTCAGGCCTAGGAGGCCTCAGGCCTAGGAGGCCTCAGGCCTAAGAGGAGGCCTCAGGCCTAGGAAGCCTCAGGCCTAGGAGGCTTTGGATTATAGCCTCAGTTGGTGGCGTTGGATGAGGCAGATTGCATCGCGTCTGTCCGTGTGGAAGTGGTGACGACCGTTTGTGTTGCGATCGAAACGTCGCGATTTGTCCGATTTCATTCTATTTCTACCCACGTGACTTGACCGAAAGAACCAACGAGTGTGGATCCCTGTTGTCACGAAAGCTTCAAACCAACATTGGTGGTGGTGGCGGTGGGTTACATTCTACGACATCAGAGGTCGCAACCGGGTACCCGATACCCGTACCCTACCCGGGGAGGGGCTGGGTGGGGAGGGGGGGGAGGGCTGGGTGGGAGGGTTGGGTGGGAGGGCTGGGTGGGGAGGGTGGGAGGGGCTGGGTGGGGAGGGGCTGGGTGGGGAGGGTGGGGATGGGCTGGGTGGGGAGGGGAGGGTGGGGCTGGGTGGGGAGGGCTGGGTGGAGAGGGGAGGTGAGGGCTGGGTGGGGCTGGGTGGGGAGGGGCTGGGTGGGGTGGGTGGGGCTGGGTGGGGAGGGGAGGGGAGGGTGGGGGAGGGTCTGGGTGGGGAGGGTGGGGGGGCTGGGAGGGGGAGTGTGGGGCTGGGTGGGGAGGGCTGGTCACCCCGTGGTGCCCTTATAAAACTCAACGTTTCACCTACTCAC
>WFAB01003604.1:0-14345 GCA_018977245.1 Lethenteron camtschaticum
CTGCTAGTGGACTTAGTGGAGGTGATGTCGCTGCTGCTGCTGCTGCTGAGTGGACTTAGTGGAGGTGATTGTCGCTGCTGCTGCTGCTGCTGATTGCACTTAGTGGAGGTGATGTCGCTGCTGCTGCTGCTGAGTGGACTTAGTGGAGGTGATGTCGCTGCTGCTGCTGCTGCTGAGTGGACTTAGTGGAGGTGATGTCGCTGCTGCTGCTACTGCTGAGTGGACTTAGTGGAGGTGATGTCGCTGCTGCTGCTGCTGCTGAGTGGACTTAGTGGAGGTGATGTCGCTGCTGCTGCTGCTGCTGAGTGGACTTAGTGGAGGTGATGTCGCTGCTGCTGCTACTGCTGAGTGGACTTAGTGGAGGTGATGTCGTGCTGCTGCTGCTGCTGATTGGACTTAGTGGAGGTGATGTCGCTGCTGCTGCTGCTGAGTGAACTTATTGATGGAGGTGATGTCGCTGCTGCTGCTGCTGAGTGGACTTAGTGGAGGTGATGTCGCTGCTGCTGCTGCTGAGTGGACTTAGTGGAGGTGATGTCACTGCTGCTGCTACTGAGTGGACTTAGTGGAGGTGATGTGCTGCTGCGCTGCTGCTGAGTGAACTTAGTGGAGGTGATGTCACTGCTGCTGCTGCTACTGAGTGGACTTAGTGGAGGTGATGTCGCTGTGCTGCTGCTGAGTGGACTTAGTGGAGGTGATGTCGCTGCTGCTGCTGCTTGCTGAGTGACTTAGTGGAGGCGATGTCGCTGCTGCTGCTGCTGAGTGGACTTAGTGGAGGTGATGTCGCTGCTGCTGCTGCTACTGAGTGGACTTAGTGGAGGCGATGTCGCTGCTGCTGCTGCTGAGTGGACTTAGTGGAGGTGATGTCGCTGCTGCTGCTGCTGCTGAGTGGACTTAGTGGAGTGATGTCGCTGCTGCTGCTGCTGAGTGGACTTAGTGGAGGTGATGTCGCTGCTGCTGCTGCTGAGTGGACTTAGTGGAGGTGATGTCGCTGCTGCTGCTGCTGAGTGAACTTAGTGGAGGAGATGTCGCTGCTGGCTGCTGCTGCTGAGTGGACCTTAGTGGGAGGTGATGTCGCGCTGCTGCTGCTGCTGAGTGGACTTAGTGGAGGTTGATGTCGCTGCTGCTGCTGCTGCTGAGTGGACTTAGTGGAGGAGATGTCGCTGCTGCTGCTGCTGCTGAGTGGACTTAGTGGAGGTGATGTCGCTGCTGCTGCTGCTGAGTGGACTTAGTGGAGGTGATGTCACTGCTGCTGCTGCTGAGTGGACTTAGTGGAGGTGATGTCGCTGCTGCTGCTGCTGAGTGGACTTAGTGGAGGTGATGTCGCTGCTGCTGCTGCTGAGTGGACTTAGTGGAGGTGATGTCGCTGCTGCTGCTGCTGCTGAGTGGACTTAGTGGAGGTGATGTCGCTGCTGCTGCTGCTGAGTGGACTTAGTGGAGGTGATGTCGCTGCTGCTGCTGCTGCTGAGTGGACTTAATGGAGGTGATGTCACTGCTGCTGCTGCTGAGTGGGACTTAGTGGAGGTGATGTCGCTGCTGCTGCTGCTGAGTGGACTTAGTGGAGGAGATGTCCACTGCTGCTGCTGCTGAGTGGACTTAGTGGAGGTGATGTCGCTGCTGCTGCTGCTGCTGCTGAGTGGACTTAGTGGAGGTGATGTCAACTGCTGCTGCTACTGAGTGGACTTAGTGGAGGTGATGTCGCTGCTGCTGCTGCTGAGTGGACTTAGTGGAGGTGATGTCGCCTGCCTGCTGCTGCTGCTGGAGTTGGAACTTAGTGGGAGGTGATGTCACTGCTTGCTGCTGCTGCTGAGTGGACTTAGTGGAGGTGATGTCGCTGCTGCTGCTGCTGCTGAGTGAACTTAGTGGAGGTGATGTCGCTGCTGCTGCTGCTGCTGAGTGAACTTAGTGGAGGTGATGTCGCTGCTGCTGCTGAGTGGACTTTGTGGAGGCGATGTCGCTGCTGCTGCTGCTGCTGAGTGGACTTAGTGGAGGCCGATGTCACTGCTGCTGCTGCTGCTGAGTGGACTTAGTGGAGGAGATGTCGCTGCTGCTGCTACTGCTGAGTGGACTTAGTGGAGGTGATGTCGCTGCTGCTGCTGCTGAGTGGACTTAGTGGAGGTGATGTCGCTGCTGCTGCTGCTGCTGCTGAGTGGACTTAGTGGAGGTGATGTTCGCTTCTGCTGCTGCTGAGTGGACTTAGTGGAGGTGATGTCGCTTCTGCTGATGCTGAGTGGACTTTAGTGAGGTATGTCGCTGCTGCTGAAGGTGAACTTAGTGGAGGTGATGTCACTGCTGTTGATGCTGAGTGGACTTAGTGGAGGCGATGTTCGCTGCTGCTGCTGCTTGAGTGAACTTAGTGGAGGGTGATGTCACTGCTGGCGGGTTGCATGGCCATGTCACACGACTGTGGCTTGCCATGAATAGTTCTCTGAGTCTCTGGGTATCTATACATCTCTGTGTGTCGATGAGTTTACTATATACGGTCCATACTACTATGACCTATCTTTAATGTATATCTATGTATGTCTGAGTCTCTATGCGTCTCTATGTATCTTTGAGTCTATACGCGTCTCTATGGGTCTCTATGCATCTCTGTGTATCTCTGTGTCTCTGTGTATCTCTGTGTCTCTGTGTATCTCTGTGTGTCTCTATGCGTATCTGTGTATCTCTGTGTATCTATGTGCATCTCTGTGTATCTCTATGCGTCTCTGTGTATCTCTGTGTATACAGCAGTGTGATATACATTAGGGTGGGTAGAATAATACATAGTGTAATATTACAGTGTATAAGGTTTAGGGTAGTTTATAGCAATACAGTATATAATTTAATGTTGGGGTTGTCTATGGCAGTATATAGTACGGTGTAGACTCGTGTGATGTCAGAGAAAAAAGTTTAGATGGAAGCATATTATATTTTTACGACGTAGAATTGTAATGTATTACTTACTGTTAGTAACTCAGCTTATTGTAGAGTATATTTAGTATACCGATGATACTATGTAGTTTATACTTTAGTTTTTTACGTGGTGGTTTTAGTTACTGCAGCTACATACTATTAACACTCCTTCCCTTTATTAATGCTACCCCTATCCCCTCCCTTTGATGCTGCTAATCCTGCATAATGCACGGGCATAAGTAGTACTATTCACATATCTGCATTTCCCATATCCCCTCCCTTTGATGCTGCTAATCCTGCATAATGCACGGGCATAAGTAGTACTATTCACATATCTGCATTTCCCATATCCCCTCCCTTTGATGCTGCTAATCCTGCATAATGCACGGGCATAAGTAGTACTAATCACATACCTGCATTTCCCATATCCCCTCCCTTTGATGCTGCTAATCCTGCATAAATGCACGGGCATAAGTAGTACTAATCACATACCTGCATTTCCCATATCCCCTCCCTTTGATGCTGCTAATCCTGCATAATGCACGGGCATAAGTAGTACTAATCACATACCTGCATTTCCCATATCCCCTCCCTTTGATGCTGCTAATCCTGCATAATGCACGGGCATAAGTAGTACTAATCACATAAATATGCTAAAATTCCTCTTGATATGCAAATTATTTTGTCAAGGCGCCCTTTCCCCCCTTCCAACCTAGCTTATATATTGCTGCAAGCACGTGTGCTGTTTCATTCAGACGCTGTCGCCTCGACAGACCTGGTTTTCACCTGAGGACGGCTGCTTGCGTTGTGGCCGAAACGTCGTGAGAATTATTTTATTATGTTTTATTTTTATTATTTATTACTTCCCTTCTACGTGACTTTACCGAAAGAACCAAGAAGATGAATCCTGCAGTCACGAAAGCTTTAAATCGAACCACAATCGCACTGCTGCGCCTTGTCTTTAATGTTACATGTATTGATGGTTCTGATGCAGTCGATGGGTACAACAGTGGTGAGTGAGCTGGTGGATGGTGAGTGAATGCGTTGATGTTTACACCAGTGGCGAGTGAGTGAGTTGATGGTCACACTGGTGGTGATCCTGACATGCTGACACCCTCACTCCCAGGGGCCCCTGAAGGGGACCTCACAACTAACACCATCCACCCGTGAGTCTGCCTCGCTCGCTACCCGCCCCCACCACTGCGCCCCCGTGTGGCCGCTTCACCAGGCTCACGTGGAGCGACCCCCCACCCACCCATTAACCTCCCCACCCCCAAAGCCTCCCCCATCATCACCACGGTGGCGTGAAATATTGATGCGGGGGTCAAGGGAGCTGGCCCGTCCCCCGCCGTGACCCCTGTGCCCCATCCCCCACGTGACCCCCTTGCCCCTCCCCTCGGGACCGTGGGCTGTAGGTGGGACACTCAGCTGTGAGGCTGTCCGTGTGAGCTGTAGGTGGGACACTCAGCTATGAGGCTGTCCTGTGTGAGCTGGGGCTGTAGGTGGGATACTCAGTCGTGAGGCTGTCCGTGTGAGCTGTAGCTGGGGCTGTAGCTGGGACACTCAGCTGTGAGGCTGTCCGTGTGAGCTGTAGCTGGGGCTGTAGGTGGGACACTCAGCTGTGAGGCTGTCCGTGTGAGCTGTAGATGGGGCTGTAGGTGGGACACTCAGCTGTGAGGCTGTCCGTGTGAGCTGTAGCTGGGGCTGGGACACTCAGCTGTGAGGCTGTCTGTGTGAGCTGTAGGTGAGACACTCAGCTGTGAGGCTGTCTGTGTGAGCTGTAGCTGGGGCTGTAGGTGAGACACTCAGCTGTGAGGCTGTCCGTGTGAGCTGTAGCTGGGGCTGTTGGCGCAGGATCTTTGATTCAAAATCACCTTTGTTGTCTGAAGCGCATTTGGTCCCAGAAAGGTTTAAGTCTGGCCACTAAATTGAGAGTTTTACCAGCGCTGTGTTTTGTCAGTGCTGCTGTTGTACGGCGGAGCGGAGGCCTGCACATGGCTTCAAGTTGATTTGGATCAGCTGCTAGTCCTTCCACATTACGATGCCAACGACGCCCTTCTTGCCATCCATCCGATGATTCGACTTCGTCAGAAATGTCACCATTGGCATCTGCGACCAGCCATCCGAGCGACCGAGAGCACGGTTTGAGTCGCCTGCGGTCTCACTTTGTGGAGCACGTCGCCCCCGTCTTGGTGCGCAAACTCCCGCAGCAAATGTGCATGCCGCGGGTGGCGGGCGACGTTCCAAGTGAGAACTGCGACTCCCCGCACCCCCCCCCCACCGTGATCCGTGGATCAAACAACTCACTGGAGACGCCAGTGTGTGGCAGTGTAGCTGGTCCGCCCTGCCCACTCTCCTCCCGTTCGTGAATGCTTGCGAGGGAGGACAGGTTGGCGAAATAGACGACAACAACAACACAAACATAAAGCTCGTAGACGATGATGAGCGGCGAACTCTGCGCTGTGTTTTGTCCTCCGGCGGAGAATCGGCGACTCCACAAGAGCCGAGCACCAGCGGGCGGGGTGGGGTTTGCGGGTCGGTGAAGAGAAGTTGATCGTAGCACTTTCAGCTCAGTCGATCTGGCAGTTGCTCGAAGTCGATCGGGGCAGCAATCTTTAAAATTACCGATTGATTGGTTTGAAATCTATTGATTGAAATCGATTCATTGGCAAGCGAAACTCTGATCGGGTCGTCGTGTGACACGGCTGTAGCTGAGGCTGTAGATGATGCTGTTGGTGAGGCTGTAGATGATGATGCTGTAGGTGAGGCTGTAGGCGAGGTTGTGATGATTAGGCGTGCAACAATGGTTGTGTGGCAGCGTTATGTGACAGGTAGGGTCCCAGTCGGCCACAAGGGGGCCCCGAATCAACAGATAAACAAGTAACAAGTGTCTTCAGGAAATGTATTTTCTTTACAATTAACCATACATGCCAACAAAGATTGTTACAAATGAAAAATATATGTTTACGAAAAATACTCGCAGTGTAAAATCTGGTAGGGTTACTGCTTGTGCTTGTACTGGGCAGCACCACCAGGGCTGCGTGCTGACTGCCATGCGCACGCTTCGCCCTCGCTCCGTCAGTCACGTCATCACTTGCAGGCAGAGCGCGACCAAGGGTTTCATGCCGTCGGCGACACAGCTCGCAGTGAACCTGATGACAGATTTGAGAATCGAAGCCAGATTTCAGACACATTTCGTTTCATCCTTGAGATGAATGAAATATCCGAGGAGGATTTTTGGAAGAGTCGGTGAGGCGATGTGCCGCCACATCACGGATGTCCCAAAGACATCGCTCGGCAGATGTACCCTGCGGGCGAGCCGCCTTCTGAGCGAGTGCAGAAATGCCCTCGACAAATTGAATTTCATACCGAAGAGGAATCCTGAGTGGGTTTTTGTCAAATCTGGCAGTGGCGTTAAGAGTCACAGCGGCGTCCACAGAGAGGTCTTTCAGCAAACTAAAACTCGTGAAAAATGTACCCGCGGTCTACCACGAAGCAAGCCCGACGAGTAACGCGTCTTGGTTATCATCGTGTCGAGAGAGCAACGTCAGGTCGCGCGATCCACCCCTTTGAGGACATCCTAGACTCCTAGAGCAGACTTGGGCCGGCATGAAAGCAAGACGCACGATGAACTTAATAGTCAGTATTGTCACCTCTACATGTTTGTACACTGTCACTGTGAGACTGTCATTCTCTAAACCAAACACACGGTGCAGCTCAAGTAATATATAGTATAGTTATATATATACTGTTGATTACAACTCAAATAACATATATAGTATAGTTATATATATATATACTGTTGTTTACAACTCAAGTAATATATAGTATAGTTATATATATAAATATCCGGAACTATTTCAGTAAAAGCGAGTTGGGAAAAGGGAGGGGGCCCACAGTCGGATCTTGCACAGACACCCCGTGGCAATAGGTAGCTGCTCCCTGCTGACGATGATGCAGGCGATGATGCAGGCGATGATGCAGGCGATGATGCAGGCGATGATGCAGGTGATGCTGCAGGCGATGCTGCAGGCGATGCTGCAGGCGATGATGCAGGCGATGCTGCAGGCGATGATGCAGGCGATGCTGCAGGCGATGCTGGCAGGCGATGATGCAGGCGATGATGCAGGCGATGATGCAGGCGATGCTGGCAGGCGATGATGCAGGCGATGATGCAGGCGATGCTGCAGGCGATGATGCAGGCGATGATGCAGGCGATGATGCAGGCGATGCTGCAGGCGATGATGCAGGCGATGATGCAGGCGATGATGCAGGCGATGATGCAGGCGATGCTGCAGGCGATGATGCAGGCGATGATGCAGGCGATGATGCAGGCGATGCTGCAGGCGATGCTGCAGGCGATGATGCAGGCGATGCTGCAGGCGATGCTGCAGGCGATGATCTAGGCGATGATTTAGGCGATGAGGCTATACATGAGCGGGGTCACACGGACCCGTATTGTGTCTCAATGACCCCCCCCCCCTTATCGGACATCTGGGCTCGAGACACGAGGAGGAGACACGGGGGGGCGGGGGGCTGCGATGGATCAATCGCAGTGGCGTCGAGAGCGGAGACGCCGAGGGGAGGGGCGATGGTGGCGGGAGGTGGGGCAGGGTGTTGTGTGTGTGGGGGGTGCGTGTGTTGTGGGGGTGGCGTGTGTGTGTGAGTGGGGTGTGCGTGTGTTGTGGGGTGTGCGTGTGTTGTGGGGGTGGTGTGTGTGAGTGGGGTGTGCGTGTGTTGTGGGGTGTGCGTGTGTTGTGGGGTGGTGTGTGTGTGTGAGTGGGGTGTGCGTGTGTTGTGGGGGTAGTGGTGTGTGTGTGGGGTGTGCGTGTGGTGTGGGGTAGGGTGGTGTGTGTGTGGGGTGTGCGTGTGGTGTGGGGTAGTGTGGTGTGTGTGTGTGGGGTGTGCGTGTAGTGTGGGGTAGTGTGGTGTGTGTGTGTGGGGTGTGCGTGTGTTGTGGGGTAGTGTGGTGTGTGTGTGTGGGGTGTGTGTGTGGTGTGGGGTAGTGTGATGTGTGTGTGTGGGGTGTGCGTGTGGTGTGGGGTAGTGTGGTGTGTGTGTGTGGGGTGTGCGTGTGTTGTGGGGTAGTGTGTTTGTTTGTGTGTGTGGGTGTGAGATGTGTTGTAGGGGTAGTGTGGTGTGTGTGGGGTGTGCGTGTGGTGTGAGGTAGGGTGGTGTGTGTGTGTTGGGTGTGCGTGTGAGGTGGGGGTAGGGTGTTGTATGTGTGTGTGTGGGGTGTGCATGTGGTGTGGGGGTAGTGTGGTGTGTGGTGTGTGTGCGTGTGGTGTGGGGGTAGTGTGTGTGCGTGCAGCAAGGATGTAGGTTGTAGGGGTGTGTGGTATGCGTGTGTAGTCTCGGGGTGTGGATGGCAGGGGCCTGTGGTGAGTACTGTGTGTGAATGATAGTGGCGTGTGGTGCGGCTGGTGATGTGTGAAGTGTAAGTGGGGTGTGATGTGAGTGGTATGGGAGGCGGCTGTGAGTGGTATGAGTGCAAAGGGTGTATGATGTGAGCGGTGATGGTGTGTTGTATGAGTGGGTGGTGGTGGTGTGGTACTATGTGTGGTGTGCAGTATTTGGGAGTGGTGGTACAGCGGTTAGGATGCTGCCCTACGAACCTGGTGACACGGATTCGATTCCCGCTCAGGGGCAACATCGGTGACTAATATCTGAGCCTCCCCTCGGTAGTCTCGGGGAGGCCCAGGACCGGAGCGGGGATGCCGCAGAGAGGGAATCTACACATCCATCGATAACCCTACACATCCATCGATAACCCTACACATCCATCGATAACCCTACACATCCATCAATAACCCTGTGGCCTTATGAAGGGTAATATATATACGCCGAGGCTACGTTTATGGCAATGTTCCTTCTTCATTACACGTAATAGTACACGTAACAACTATAGGTATACTCAGCCTTAAATGAGTACTTGGTGCGGTGTGTTAAGCATCGCTACTGGGGAGACAAAGGCGGTCAGGCGTGGTGCTGACCACACACCCCTCGTGTACCGTTCTGGCCTTCATAGGTGCTCACTCACAGCACTTGCCCCAACAATCTGTTAAGGCTATATGGGGGTATTAGAGGTGGTGGTGTGGTATGAGTGGTGGTGGTGTGTGGTTGTGGTAGTGTGTGGTATAAGTGGTGGTAGTATGTGGTTGTGGCAGTCTGGTATGAGTGGTGGTGTTGTGTGGTTGTGGTAGTGTGTGGTATGGTGATGGTGGTGGTGGTGTGTGGTTGTAGTAGGTGTGCTATGAGTGGTGGTGTATGGTTGTGGTAGTGTGTGGTATGAGTGGTGGTGGTGGTTGTGGTTGTGTGTGGTATGAGTGTGGTGGTGTTGTGTGGTTGTGGTAGTGTGTGGTTGTGGTAGTGTGTGGTATGGGTGGTGGTGGTGTGTGGTTGTGGTAGTGTGTGCTATGAGTGGTGGTGAGTGGTTGTGGTAGTGTGTGGTTGTGGTAGTGTGTGCTATGAGTGGTGGTGAGTGTTGTGGTAGTGTGTGGTTGTGGTAGTGTGTGCTATGAGTGGTGGTGGTGGTGAGTGGTTGTGGTAGTGTGTGCTATAAGTGGTGATGGTTGTGGTAGTGTGTGCTATAAGTGGTGATGGTTGTGGTAGTGTGTGCTATGAGTGGTGGTGGTGGTTGTAGTAGTGTGTGGTATGAGTGGTGTGGTGGTTGTGGTAGTGTGTGGTATGAGTGGTGGTGGTGTGTGGTTATGGTGTGTGTGGTATGAGTGGTGGTGGTTGTGGTAGTGTGTGCTATGAGTGGTGGTGGTTGTGGTTGTGGTAATGTGCTATGAGTGGTGGTGGTGGTTGTGGTAGTGTGTGGTATGAGTGGTGGTGGTGGTAGTTGTGGTAGTGTGTGGTATGAGTGGTGATGGTGTGTGTGGTTGTGGTAGTGTGTGCTATGAGTGGTGGTGGTGTGTGTGGTTGTGGCAGTCTGGTATGAGTGGTGGTGTTGTGTGGTTGTGGTAGTGTGTGGTATGGGTGGTGGTGGTGTGTGTGGTTGTGGTAGTGTGTGGCATGAGTGGTGGTGGTGTGATGTGTGGTTGTGGTAGTGTGTGGTGGTAGTGTGGTCTGGTTGTGGTAGTGTGTGGTATGAGTGGTGGTGGTGGTGTATGGTTGTGGTAGTGTGTGGTATGAGTGGTGGTGGTGGTGTGTGGTTGTAGTAGTGTGTGCTATGAGTGGTGGTGTGTGGTTGTGGTAGTGTGAGGTATGAGTGGTGGTGGTGGTTGTGGTTGTGTGTGGTATGAGTGGTGGTGTGTGGTTGTGGCAGTGTGTGGTATGAGTGGTAGTGGTGTTGTTGTGGTTGTGGTAGTGTGTGGTTGTGGTAGTGTGTGGTATGGGTGGTGGTGGTGGTGTATGGTTGTGGTAGTGTGTGGTTGTGGTAGTGTGTGTTATGAGTGGTGGAGGTGGTTTGTGGTTGTGGTAGTGTGTGCTATGAGTGGTGGTGGTGGTTGTAGTAGTGTGTGGTATGAGTGGTGGTGGTGGTGGTTGTGGTAGTGTGTGGTATGAATGGTGGTGGTGTGTGGTTATGGTGGTGTGTGGTATGAGTGGTGGTGGTTGTGGTAGTGTGTGCTATGAGTGGTGGTGAGTGGTTGTGGTAGTGTGTGGTTGTGGTAGTGTGTGCTATGAGTGGTGGTGAGTGGTTGTGGTAGTGTGTGGTTGTGGTAGTGTGTGCTATGAGTGGTGGTGAGTGGTTGTGGTAGTGTGTGGTTGTGGTAGTGTGTGCTATGAGTGGTGGTGGTGGTGAGTGGTTGTGGTAGTGTGTGCTATAAGTGGTGATGGTTGTGGTAGTGTGTGCTATAAGTGGTGATGGTTGTGGTAGTGTGTGCTATGAGTGGTGGTGGTGGTTGTAGTAGTGTGTGGTATGAGTGGTGGTGGTGGTGGTTGTGGTAGTGTGTGGTATGAGTGGTGGTGGTGTGTGGTTATGGTGGTGTGTGGTATGAGTGGTGGTGGTTGTGGTAGTGTGTGCTATGGTGGTGGTGGTTGTGGTTGTGGTAATGTGCTATGAGTGGTGGTGGTGGTTGTGGTAGTGTGTGGTATGAGTGGTGGTGGTGGTAGTTGTGGTAGTGTGTGGTATGAGTGGTGATGGTGTGTGTGGTTGTGGTAGTGTGTGCTATGAGTGGTGGTGGTGTGTGTGGTTGTGGCAGTCTGGTATGAGTGGTGGTCTTGTGTGGTTGTGGTAGTGTGTGGTATGGGTGATGGTGGTGTTTCTGGTTGTGGTAGTGTGTGGCATGAGTGGTGGTGGTGTGATGTGTGGTTGTGGTAGTGTGTGGTGGTAGTGTGGTGTGGTTGTGGTAGTGTGTGGTATGAGTGGTGGTGGTGGTGTATGGTTGTGGTAGTGTGTGGTATGAGTGGTGGTGGTGGTGTGTGGTTGTAGTAGTGTGTGCTATGAGTGGTGGTGTGTGGTTGTGGTAGTGTGTGGTATGAGTGGTGGTGGTGGTTGTGGTTGTGTGTGGTATGAGTGGTGGTGGTGGTGTGTGGTTGTGGCAGTGTGTGGTATGAGTGGTAGTGCTGTTGTGTGGTTGTGGTAGTGTGTGGTTGTGGTAGTGTGTGGTATGGGTGGTGGTGGTGTATGGTTGTGGTAGTGTGTGTTATGAGTGGTGGTGGTGGTTTGTGGTGGTGGTAGTGTGTGGTATGAGTGGTGGTGGTGTGGTTGTGGTAGTGTGTGCTATGAGTGGTGGTGGTGGTGGTTGTGGTAGTGTGTGGTATGAATGGTGGTGTGTGGTTATGGTGGTGTGTGGTATGAGTGGTGGTGGTTGTGGTAGTGTGTGCTATGAGTGGTGGTGAGTGGTTGTGGTAGTGTGTGGTTGTGGTAGTGTGCTATGAGTGGTGGTGAGTGGTTGTGGTAGTGTGTGGTTGTGGTAGTGTGTGCTATGAGTGGTGGTGGTGGTGAGTGGTTGTGGTAGTGTGTGGTATGGGTGGTGGTGGTGGTGTATGGTTGTGGTAGTGTGTGTTATGAGTGGTGGTGGTGGTTTGTGGTGGTGGTGTGTGGTATGAGTGGTGGTGGTGTGGTGTGGTTGTGGTAGTGTGTGCTATGAGTGGTGGTGGTGGTGTATGGTTGTGGTAGTGTGTGCTATGAGTGGTGGTGGTGGTTGTAGTAGTGTGTGGTATGAGTGAGTGGTGGTGGTGGTGGTTGTGGTAGTGTGTGGTATGAATGGTGGTGGTGTGTGGTTATGGTGGTGTGTGGTATGAGTGGTGGTGGTTGTGGTAGTGTGTGCTATGAGTGGTGGTGAGTGGTTGTGGTAGTGTGTGGTTGTGGTTGTGTGTGCTATGAGTGGTGGTGGTGGTGAGTGGTTGTGGTAGTGTGTGCTATAAGTGGTGATGGTTGTGGTAGTGTGTGCTATAAGTGGTGATGGTTGTGGTAGTGTGTGCTATGAGTGGTGGTGGTGGTTGTAGTAGTGTGTGGTATGAGTGGTGGTGGTGGTGGTTGTGGTAGTGTGTGGTTATGGTGGTGTGTGGTATGAGTGGTGGTGGTTGTGGTAGTGTGTGCTATGAGTGGTGGTGGTTGTGGTTGTGGTAATGTGCTATGAGTGGTGGTGGTGGTTGTGGTAGTGTGTGGTATGAGTGGTGGTGGTGGTAGTTGTGGTAGTGTGTGGTATGAGTGGTGATGGTGTGTGTGGTTGTGGTAGTGTGTGCTATGAGTAGTGGTGGTGTGTGTGGTTGTGGCAGTCTGGTATGAGTGGTGGTGTTGTGTGGTTGTGGTAGTGTGTGGTATGGGTGATGGTGGTGTGTGTGGTTGTGGTAGTGTGTGGCATGAGTGGTGGTGGTGTGATATGTGGTTGTGGTAGTGTGTGGTGGTAGTGTGATTTGGTTGTGGTAGTGTGTGGTATGAGTGGTGGTGGTGGTGTATGGTTGTGGTAGTGTGTGGTATGAGTGGTGGTGGTGGTGGTGTGTGGTTGTAGTAGTGTGTGCTATGAGTGGTGGTGTATGGTTGTGGTAGTGATTGGTATGAGTGGTGGTGGTGGTGTGTGGTTGTGTGTGGTATGAGTGGTGGTGGTGGTTGTGGTTGTGTGTGGTATGAGTGGTGGTGGTGGTGTGTGGTTGTGGCAGTGTGTGGTTGTGGTAGTGTGTGCTATGAGTGGTGGTGGTAGTGAGTGGTTGTGGTAGTCTGTGCTATAAGTGGTGATGGTTGTGGTAGTGTGTGCTATAAGTGGTGATGGTTGTGGTAGTGTGTGCTATGAGTGGTGGTGGTGGTTGTAGTAGTGTGTGGTATGAGTGGTGGTGGTGGTGGTTGTGGTAGTGTGTGCTATGAGTGGTGGTGAGTGGTTGTGGTAGTGTGTGGTTGTGGTAGTGTGTGCTATGAGAGGTGGTGAGTGGTTGTGGTAGTGTGTGGTTGTGGTAGTGTGTGCTATGAGTGGTGGTGAGTGGTTGTGGTAGTGTGTGGTTGTGGTAGTGTGTGCTATGAGTGGTGGTGGTGGTGAGTGGTTGTGGTAGTGTGTGCTATAAGTGGTGATGGTTGTGGTAGTGTGTGCTATAAGTGGTGATGGTTGTGGTAGTGTGTGCTATGAGTGGTGGTGGTGGTTGTAGTAGTGTGTGGTATGAGTGGTGGTGGTGGTGGTTGTGGTAGTGTGTGGTATGAGTGGTGGTGGTGTGTGGTTATGGTGGTGTGTGGTATGAGTGGTGGTGGTTGTGGTAGTGTGTGCTATGAGTGGTGGTGTATGGCTGTGGTAGTGTGTGGTATGGGTGATGGTGGTGTGTCTGGTTGTGGTAGTGTGTGGCATGAGTGGTGGTGGTGTGATGTGTGGTTGTGGTAGTGTGTGGTGGTAGTGTGGTGTGGTTGTGGTAGTGTGTGGTATGAGTGGTGGTGGTGGTGTGTGGTTGTAGTAGTGGTGTGCTATGAGTGGTGGTGTGTGGTTGTGGTAGTGTGTGGTATGAGTGGTGGTGGTGGTTGTGGTTGTGTGTGGTATGAGTGGTGGTGGTGGTGTGTGGTTGTGGTAGTGTGTGGTATGAGTGGTGGTGGTGGTTGTGGTTGTGTGTGGTATGAGTGGTGGTGGTGGTGTGTGGTTGTGGTAGTGTGTGGTTGTGGTAGTGTGTGGTATGGGTGGTGGTGGTGTATGGTTGTGGTAGTGTGTGTTATGAGTGGTGGTGGTGGTTGTGGTGGTGGTAGTGTGTGGTATGGTGGTGGTGGTGTGGTTGTGGTAGTGTGTGCTATGAGTGGTGGTGGTGGTGTATGGTTGTGGTAGTGTGTGCTATGAGTGGTGGTGGTTGTAGTAGTGTGTGGTATGAGTGGTGGTGGTGGTGGTTGTGGTAGTGTGTGGTATGAATGGTGGTGGTGTGTGGTTATGGTGGTGTGTGGTATGAGTGGTGGTGGTGGTGAGTGGTTGTGGTAGTGTGTGCTATGAGTGGTGGTGGTGGTGAGTGGTTGTGGTAGTGTGTGGTATGGGTGGTGGTGGTGGTGTATGGTTGTGGTAGTGTGTGTTTATGAGTGGTGGTGGTGGTTTGTTGGTGGTGGT
>WFAB01003605.1:0-14343 GCA_018977245.1 Lethenteron camtschaticum
ACGATTATCTGAACCGGTCCTGGCCTCCCCTAGGTCGAATTAGCCTCAAATAAGTACCTGATGTGGTGTTTAAATATCGCCACTGGGGAGACAAAGGCGGCTGGGTGTGGTGCTGGCCACCAATCTCCTCGTGTGCCGTGCCGGCCCTCAAATGTGCTCGCTTAACAATCCTTGACCAAAACGTCTGTTTAGGCTACTTGGGGGAACTTTGTCATTCCTAAAAAGTGCGGATCAAACGCTGCTATCAGATTTGTAGAGGAGGCCCGGGAAACCACAGACAAGGCAGCCACAAGTCAACGAGTATCCGATCTCTGTGGTGCTTGAGTGGGATATTTATAAATGCATTTCTTTGACGAAATATAAAGGACACATAAGGACGCGTCCATCCTGATTGCGAGCAATTTATACGTTTTACTTTAAACATCTTGGTCCTTTGAAACGTCAACACAACTCACGGTATTTGAATAGTTGGCGCTTGTTCCCACGGAGAAGTGAATGGGAATCGTGGATACTGCAGCTCTGCCCCGGGGGCTGCTGGGACATCCTCGCAGGGCCGCTCCCTGGTGGCCCCGATGCAGGGGGGGGGGTACTGAGACAAGGGGGGGGGGGTAGCGAGGCAGGGGGGGGGGTAGCGAGGCGGGGGGGGGGGGGGGGGGGTAGCGAGGCAGGGGGGGGGTAGCGAGGCAGGGGGGGTAGCGAGGCAGGGGGGGTAGCGAGGCAGGGGGGGGGTAGCGAGGCAGGGGGGGGGTAGCGAGGCAGGGGGGGGGTAGCGAGGCAGGGGGGGGGGTAGCGAGGCAGGGGGGGGTAGCGAGGCAGGGGGGGGTAGCGAGGCAGGGGGGGGGGGGGTAGCGAGGCAGGGGGGGGTAGCGAGGCAGGGGGGGGTAGCGAGGCAGGGGGGGGGTAGCGAGGCAGGGGGGGTAGCGAGGCAGGGGGGGGGTAGCGAGGCAGGGGGGGGGGGGTAGCGAGGCAGGGGGGGGTAGCGAGGCAGGGGGGGGTAGCGAGGCAGGGGGGGGGTAGCGAGGCAGGGGGGGGGGGTAGCGAGGCAGGGGGGGGGTAGCGAGGCAGGGGGGGGTAGCGAGGCAGGGGGGGGGGTAGCGAGGCAGGGGGGGGGTAGCGAGGCAGGGGGGGGGTAGCGAGGCAGGGGGGGGTAGCGAGGCAGGGGGGGGTAGCGAGGCAGGGGGGGGGGTAGCGAGGCAGGGGGGGGTAGCGAGGCAGGGGGGGGGGTAGCGAGGCAGGGGGGGGTAGCGAGGCAGGGGGGGGTAGCGAGGCAGGGGGGGGTAGCGAGGCAGGGGGGGGGGGTAGCGAGGCAGGGGGGGGTAGCGAGGCAGGGGGGGTAGCGAGGCAGGGGGGGGGGGGGGGGGGTAGCGAGGCAGGGGGGGGGTAGCGAGGCAGGGGGGGGTAGCGAGGCAGGGGGGGGGTAGCGAGGCAGGGGGGGTAGCGAGGCAGGGGGGGGTAGCGAGGCAGGGGGGGGGTAGCGAGGCAGGGGGGGGTAGCGAGGCAGGGGGGGGTAGCGAGGCAGGGGGGGGGTAGCGAGGCAGGGGGGCGGGCAGGGGTAGCGAGGCAGGGGGGGGGGGTAGCGAGGCAGGGGGGGGTAGCGAGGCAGGGGGGGGTAGCGAGGCAGGGGGGGGGGTAGCGAGGCCAGGGGGGGGTAGCGAGGCAGGGGGGGGTAGCGAGGCAGGGGGGGGGTAGCGAGCGGGGGGGGTAGCGAGCAGGGGGGGAGGAGGGGTAGCGAGGCAGGGGGGGGGGGGGGTAGCGAGGCAGGGGGGGGGTAGCGAGGCAGGGGGGGGTAGCGAGGCAGGGGGGGGGTAGCGAGGCAGGGGGGGGTAGCGAGGCAGGGGGGGGTAGCGAGGCAGGGGGGGTAGCGAGGCAGGGGGGGTAGCGAGGCAGGGGGGGGGTAGCGAGGCAGGGGGGGGGTAGCGAGGCAGGGGGGTAGCGAGCAGGGGGGGGTAGCGAGGCAGGGGGGGGGTAGCGAAGCAGGGGGGGTAGCGAGGCAGGGGGAGGTACTGAGGCAGGGGGGGGGTAGCGAGGCAGGGGGGGGACACATTCCTGTACAGAACCCACGTTCCTACCGGACCCGAGCTCGCGGTGGAAATTCCACATTAACATGGCATGGGGGGGCTACATCCTTCTCGAGGATGCTCGATCGTCATTCGTGAGGACTAGAGTGCTGTTAGCGTAAAGACAAGGGGCCCTCTGGGTTTGCTCCGCGTGACCGCTCGCGGCTGCCACACGTCAATCATAAATATTCGCAACATCGAAGCCTACGGTCTGTTCACCTATAACGCGTGGTGTTTTTACAACGCGAATTGAATATAACGCGATCGAGTGAACGAAATACGTCACGCGAGTAGGAATCAGCGGCCGTGCGGCTGCCTCGGCGTCGCATCATCACACGAGGCATTGGGATGCTGCTGGATGCTTCTGGATGCTACCCACGCACCTCGGTCTTTGTTCACACGTGGTATCACGGACTTTGCTTTACCCTATGTTATAGCTTAATTATTATAACGCGACAGGCGAACAACCGAGGATGAAACGGCGATGAAAATCTGACGCAGCAATGCACAGGCGCCTCTCATTGCTTTTGGGGTCGCAGTCACAATGCTACCGGCCACCCTTGGTGTGGCACTCAAAACATCCCCCGGGTAGCCTTCGCAGACTGTTGGGGCAAGTGCTGTTAGCGAGCACCTATGAAGGCCGGCACTGTGGCGCACGAGGGGCTGAGTGGACAGCACCACGCCCGGCCGCCTTTGTCTCCCCAGTGGCGATGTTTACTACACACCGCACCAGGTATCATTTGAGGCTGAGTCAACCTAGGGGCGGCCCAGTACCGATTCAGATCATCGTCACTGGTGCTGGCCGTGAGCGGGTTCGTAGTGAAGTGCGCTAACTGCTCCACTAGAGCTCCACACTCTCACCCACACACACTTGGAGCCCAGTCGTTGGGCTCCCCAAGGTCAACTCGGCCTTAAACTAGAGTACAGTATCTGGTGCGGTGGGTGACCATCACCACTGAGGAAACAAAAGTGGTCGGGGCGAGGTGTCTGGCCGCCCACCCCACGTGGTCCGTCCCGGCCTTCACAGGTGCTGCTCACTCATAGCACTTGCCTCATCAGCCACACATTCACTCAAGACAAAGATCCCCCAGAATGTTGTGGCTAGTGCCACGCCCGGCCGCCTTTGTCTCCCCAGTGGCGGTGTTTACACCCCGCACTAGGCACTCGTTTAATGCCGAGTCGATCACTCACCAACACACCTACCCACGTGCTCACCCACCCACAACCACTCACACACAGGGTCCTATGTCAATAAACATGTAATGCCTCTTGGCAAATATACACGTTTTCTTGCTAGGCCGTCGATGTTTTTAAATGTCCATTGTTTAGTCTCTACGGTGCCGTATACAGCAAAGCAGCACAGACGCATCTGGAAACTTCCCAAGAAGGGCGGACCCAATATTTATTTATTTAAATATAGCTCTACATATTAAAACAAAATCCAATGTGCTTTCTGTGGTAAATATAAATCTATAAAACATCAAGTCTATACTGAAAACTGATTTCCTTAGTTCCTGTGTGTTTAGTTCGCTGCCCCCCGCACCTTCGATAAGCGCGGTTGGCTACGTACGGTGAGCCAGAAGTTGAACACACATCAATAAAACAAAAACCATTTCCGAGGTTTGAAGGGGGCTTAGCAACCCTGCCTCCCTGGACCCGCCACTGCATCCAAGCGCCTGCCTGTGTCGAGGTCATATAAGAACAATTGCTGCAATGTGTGTAGAGGACACCTAATAAAGAACATATGCATGCATACAATATCCACGTCCCATGATGCAGCTGCTCACCCCGAGTTATAAATGCTCTGATAGTGGCATTGTCTCTGTACCGTTCGCATTTTAGCGTTCTCTGGTCTGACACTGGTGACACGAGGCCATAAAGAAGGCTGTCTCTGGTGTAGGCCAATCAGTTTCCAAAGGCAATGCCTAAATTATGATCAGAGCGCGTTTGTTTGCATGTACACCACAAGTGCGTGTGGTGAATGCAGACTCGATTCCTTGCATCAAGTTTCTATTTGGTGTTTGGACATCTGAACACCTCCTGTTTTATTGCCAGAAAGGGTAAAACCTCGTCTTATTTGTCATACAGTATCCACGTGTCAAGCCCCGAGCGCTCTCATCACGGCGACACTGCCGTGACGTTCGCATGCAACATCTCCCTCCACTCATCTCCCTCCGACAGACATCTCCCTCCACTCATCGCATCTCCCTCCACATCTCTATACACTTCACATCCCCACATCTCCCTCCACTCGTCGCGCCCGGGGGTTTAAATTTGACAATCGCTGTCGATTCTTTTTTTCTTACGCGACCGACCACCATCAACTTCCACGACTGCGGCGCGGCTCCTGCGGTTTTGCGCGGAGGGTGACATTTAAATTGTCACACGTGGGTTGGGGGCCGGCAAACTTGTGCAAGGCAGGAGCCCAGAGGCCGGCAGGAGCGTTCCTTAAACAGGATGCACCTTGCCTCGCTCGAATGTGGCCCTCTCGGTGTCGGCACCAGGCCAAGGATTGCCGCGTTAAAAACAACGCAAGCCGCCGAGAAACATTCAGCCCCCAAGTCCCGTGGGCTGGGAGATTAAGAAATAGCTCGCGTTCGGCGATTCTTTAATCAACAATAATAATTTGACACGTAGGCTTTCGCGACCAATTTTGTTAATGACAAAAGTGTTTTTTGGGGGTTAGATGTGTGTCGTTTACCTGCCACCACCCGTCAGCCAATGAGTAAGGTTTGTCACGTTAACAAAACGTGCCAATTCGTTACTACTTCATCCCAACGGTGTTGGAGAGTAAATCCACAATAGCGCCCTGGGAAGGGCGATATACAAATGCGAAATAGAATTTAATTTACAAATTGAGTACAGTCATGTTTAGCTGTGTCGAGTGGTGTCGGGTGACCGACACATTTATACTTCAGCGATCTAACCCAACAAAACCTCTATTATGAATCGTAATAACTTTATGAAGTTAATCCGTGGTTGTATTTTGGCCAACTTCAACATCTTGTTAGTGTAGGGGACTGAAAGGAAGATTTCCCGATGAGTGAATCCCCCCCCCCACCCCCTCGTGGTTCACAGGGCGGCCTCGTGGTGGCGGTGGTGGCGGTGGGGAAGCGCTCGCCACTGGGGGTGGTGTGGAGTCGGCAGGCTACTGAGCGGAGCTGGGGAGTCACTTTGTTGTTGTTGATCACCTTGCCGCAGTGACGGCGGGCTGCCTGCTGCTGCTTCTATAAGCTGCTGCTACTGCTGCTGCTACAGCAGGAGCAGTAGCAGCTTATAGAAGTCGCGAGTCTACAGATGGATCTTGAACGTTGTAGGAAGGCGGATACGAAGATGTGATGATACTCTTTGGATAATTCCCTTCCAACAAGCTGCGTGACTTAAGTGATGTATAAACAAAAACTTATTTTTTACGTGAAGGACAGATATTGGGAAAACGCAAATGAACTGCATATTAATTCTGTTTTATTAATTAGTTCAAACGTGCGTTTTTCTCAAGGTGCTTTATAATGAGCAAAACCTAACTCTTGTGTCAATAACACCGCCTTCAAAGGGGAACAACATAGAGAATGGGTGACATTTACGCCTTAAACCCGATTTATACGCTTCAGATTATGAAAGTTAAGTTAATTTAGTAAACTGATTATAATCTAATAATATTTAGCTGAGTGTTCGCCGCTGATGCTGCGGTGTTCTGTACAGCACTTTGAGATCCTTGTTGAAAATCCGCCACAAAATGGAAGTATTATCATGATTATTTCAGGCAGTGGCCCCTTTTCACTGCGCCGCACGAGTTTATATATCAAATTAGTTTGAAAACATCCATTGAAAGTGATTTCATTTGGCGATACGGGCCGGTTGCTTGTCCGTTCACACGTGAAGCTCATTCACTCGCCCCACGAACGAGACACGAACCCCTGGCCCCCCCGCTCCCCCTGCTCGCTACGGACCGGCTTGCTGGGACGCGCGCTACGTGGGTGACCATTGCGTGGTCTCCTCTCGCTGCCTCGCTCTCGTGCCTCCCCAGCGCGGGGTGCTGTGGCTCGCGGCTTGGTTCAGGTTCAGATGGAAAATGGCATCGGCGTGCAGGGCATGGAATCGCATTGACTAACAAGTACACATCTACAGATATACACCTCACACGTACATAATACACACAGCACACAACCACACACCACACACATCTACAGACATAAACACAGCACACACGTACATATCTGCAGATACACACACCAAAGATCCCCCGTATAGCCTGAACAGACTGTAGGGGCAAGTGTTGTTAGCGAGCACCTATGAAGGCCGGAACGGTACACGAGGGGGTGGGTGGCCAGCACCACGCCCGACCGCCTTTGTCTCCCTAGTGGCGATGTTTACACACCGCACCAGGTACTCATTTAAGGCTGAGTCGACCTAGGGGAGGCCCAGGACCGGTTCAGATAATCGTCATTGGTGTTAGCCGTGAGCGGGAATCGAACCCGGGTCGCCAGGTTCATAGCGCAGCGCGCTAACCGCTACACTATCACTCCCCACACACCACACACATCTACACACACACACCTCACACGCACACATCTACAGAGACACACACCTCACACGTACATAGATAGACACAGCACACACATACACATCTATAGATACACACACCTCACACCTATATACAGACATAAACACAGCACACACGTACACATCTATAGATACACACAGCACACACCACACACATCTATACACACACCTCACACGCACACATCTACAGAGACACACACCTCACACGTACATAGATACACACAGCACACACGTACACATTTCCAGACATACACACACCACACGTACACATCTATATCCAGACATAAACACAGCACACACGTACACGTCTATAGATACACACAGCACACACGTACACATCTATATCCAGACATAAACACAGCACAGACGCACATATCTACAGACACGCACATAGCACACGTACACATCTATATCCAGACATAAACACAGCACACACGGACACATCTATAGATACAAACAGCACACACGTACACATCTATATCCAGACATAAACACAGCACAGACGCACACATCTACAGACACGCACAGAGCACACGGAAAAGCGTGTCCAGTATCAGTGCGTCACTCCGTGCAGCTGCACGGGAACTTGTGCGGCTGAGACTGAGGGGGTGGGGGGGGGTTCGTCCCCTGGGGGCCAAGCTGGATGAGCGTCTTGTGCCGTGTGACGAGAAGTGGACTTGGCAATGAACGTAGCAGAGCAATGGGCCTGGAGAGAAGTGAGAGAAGGGAGAGGGCTCAATTGGTGCGCATCACCACGCGCTGTGACGCATGGATCAGAAACACCGCGGCCGTGAACGACGAACTTCGAAGACAAACTGAAAAAGTGCGCAAAAGATCAAGCGTGGAGTGATGCACGCTCGGGATTGCACCGAGAGACGGGAGGAGGAGCGCGTGGATTCGAGGACACACGGGCAGGTTCAGGGCATCGTGAAAACTGTGAAGAGAAGTGGGCATGGGCAGGGCACGTCCCTCGGAGGACCACAGCCCACGATAATCACGGAGCGGCGGCCAAGGAACGGAACGCGTCCGAGAGCACGTCCGCGGAGGAGACGGAGCGACGATGATGAGATCGCTTCGCGTGCAGCTGCTGGACGGATTGTCGTAATCGCAGGATCATGAGACGTGGTGGCGGCTTGGGGACGCTTCCATCCAGCAGTGGATTGACCAAGGCCGGTGGTGGTGGCGGAGGCCGCCATCCGCAGCCATCGCCGTTGAATGAACCCGGCCAGCCCAGGTGTGGAGCTGGGGGTCTCGATCGGCCTTCGCGGAGAGTGCAATCCAATCCCTCCCAAACCTTTAAATCCCCTACCACAGAACACGATACATTGAACATCATAAACACGTCCACTCGCGCTCGCGGCCCGTGCACACAACCCGCGTGGACAGACCGGACAATGATCGGGGTGCAAACAACAATGGAGACACTGTGCTCACACGCAGTGACTCTGGCCGCGCGACTTGATGGAATGAATAATCGTGAAAATAAAAATAAAATTAAAAGAGGAAAAAAAGTTCTTCACCGTAATATAGGTTTTTGTGTGTGTTAGATATCGTAAATATGAATGTGTCGTGAAACCCACCACCACCCGACACAGCAAATCAGTAAGGTTTGTCACGTAAACAAAACGTGCCAATTCGTTACTAGTTCAGCACACAGGTTGTGTGTTGGGAGAGTAAACCCACGACAACATTTACAATTCGAGTCCTGTGACGTTTCACCGCTAATTACAACAACCAGCCTCATCAGGCGACAGGCAGAGTTCTTCACGAAAAACCGATCCCACAAAGAGAGAGAAAGAGAGCGAGCACGTGGAGAGATGGAGTGATACATTTGTGGGTGATGGATTGTGGTTCGTCACATCGTGGGTGGGAAGTCCATCACCGAGTTGAATTACAATTCCGCTTCTTCCTCTTCTGTACAGCTGATGTAGACACAGAGCAATAGCGACAATTTCACATGCAGGTGGTCAAGCCAGACAACTGCGTCAGGAGCCAGCGGAGTGGATCATCACCGCCGTGACGTCTCCTTCGTATTTGTGGATCGGGCATTGCATCGTGTTACGTTGCATCGTCTGTTCTGGATGACCACAGTCGCACACTACTGGAGAGTTTTTAATTTTCTATGTGTGCATTAGGTATCCGCGCATATGCCATGATTTGTGTGGATGTGGTTTGTGGTGGACCGTGAGCTTCGTGGAAGATCAAACCCAGGAATCTTCTTGCATTGGGTCGTTCACAAGAGGGTGTTAGTTTGCGAGTTATTTTGAACTCCGTTCCACTCTCGTGATGGCAGTTCCTTGTATTCACTACGTAGCTCACTGTAGGGAACCTCTCGGCAGTGTTGAGGAGCCGTGTCCGTGAGCTTTCTGCTCAGTCCCCTTTGTTTCATTCCACAGGCAAAAACATTAAATCTTATGGAGGATAATTATCATCATCACCATCATCACCAGCAGCATCGTCAATCTGTTTAGCTCAGGCCGGGAAATAAGCATGCACGTTGATACTTCGACTTGTTATCTTGGAGCTATGCACTGTCATCTAGAGCACAAACTCAATTAGGTAACCATTTTCAGAATTGGTTACCGGATTTGACAGGAATAGGAACTAAACTATGTTTTATTTTACCAAGGCCCACTGAGCTAAACAGCTCTTTTTCAGAAGTGGCCTAGCCACAAATGATAACTCAATGGAGTGGCTTTTCATGTGGACATTCATAGCAGCCAAATAGTCTAAACACATGTTTCTAAATGTGAAGGGAAATACTGGAGGACCCGGAGAAAAATCCACGCGACCACGGGGAGAATATGCAAACTCCAAATATACAGGCGTGAACGCACCGACTGGCACACACAAACATAAACCTCACGGCAGCGGGGGTCCACCTGGCCTTCGTTTCTCAGTTCAGGCGGTTCAGACGGTATGGCGCGCAATCGCTCTAGACATGTCTCCATGTGCGGGAAAACCGGTAACCGGTTTGTTTACCGGTTTACTTTTTGGGCACTTCGCAAAAACCACGGCAGCTCTTCGCGGTCCCCTCTGCTCCGAAGCCGGGGCGAGCTGCCCACAGGCCACCCCCCGTGGGAGCGCGAGTCCAGACGATGCCATCACCAGCCCGACTCTGCTGACGAGACACCAAATGTCGAAACCGGTCCAGAGTTTGCGTTGAAACCCAGCGGTGCTGAAGTTACGCGTAATACATGTGTAGTGACACAGCGCCGAATGCTGTCCAGCAGTGGAAACTGCGGTGGAGAGTTAGCGCACACGCCGTCGAGCATATACACGGCTGTGTGTGCCGGCAGGGCGGAGGAACTGGGGCAAGGATCACAGAAGGCCCCTGGAACCCGCTCGTGGATTCGAGAAGGGAGGCGCGGCCAGGGCGAGTAGGATAAAAGCAGCAGAGAGCGAGAGCTCCTGGCTGCCGGTGGTGGGAAGTGGACTCGTTTCGACGTCACTGTCGTCGTCGCCGCCTTCGTCGCTGCCACCTTCACTCGGTAACAGACGGTTGTTGGCTGTCTCGGTCGATGCCGTCAGTGTAACGCGGTCAGGGTTGTGTCTAGGCTGGGCTATACGACTTGGAAGGAATGAGGCTGAACCTAAGAGTGTCAATAAAGAAAGTGCCTCCTCAAGGATCGTGTCTCCCGCCTCGTCGACACGACAAATGTTTACTCTGCACGTGTCGAGAGAAATATGGGGAGGAGACGTCGCGGCCTGCTCTGCGCCGCTAAGCCGACCCCGCGTTCATCGTCGCAGAGCATCGAGCGAGCGTCACGGCGTTCAGATTGAGACCCCAAGCATTCATGAAGCGGCCCCCTTTCTTTCCTCCCCTTTCAACACCTGGGTATAAACAGCGGCCCTTCCTTCCTTCCCTCCTCTATTTCTGTCCCGCCCGCAGTGTGCACCCATGCGGGGGGGGGGGGGGCGTCCTGCTGGGGGCCCTGCGGGCAGGGGGGCCCTGCAGGTAGGGGGGGCTGTGGACAGGGGGCTGAGGGCAGGGGGGGGGCCTGCTGGCGGGGGGGGGGCTGCGGGGTGGTACGTACGCAGCTCGTGCCGCGCCCCGCGACCCGCTGTGCCAGCAGAATCCACGCGGAAGCGGCGACTTCCTGAAGCGACGCGCGCATCTGTCAGCTCGCCCACCCAGTGGGGGGCGCGTCAAGCCGTCCACTGTCATCCAGCACTGTGCAGCCGATACCATCCACGTGCTGAGATACCCTCATCCAGTCATGAAGAGAACACGGCTGCTGATGGCAGCCACAAACAACGATACTAATATACAACATGACCTTCATGTACAAAGTGTGGTGCATCGATAGATTCATGATGCACATCCCACTCGGGTAGAGGAATCGGCAGGGCCTGCTCACGCCTGGCGTGCCATGCTGGCAGTTTGAGATCCAAATTGCATCCAGCAGGCCGTTGGCCTATCTAAGGCGACTCGTTGCGTCAAGTCGGTGAAATGTTCCACTAATTTTCGTTTAAATTTGGGCAATAAATAGCCGCGGAACTTAATTATTACTCCGCACATTTTTTCCGCGGTGTGTGATGCCCACGCTCATTGCTAAGCCAGTTTCCAAGAAGTTAATGGTTCAACTCCTGCAGCTGCCTAATAAGCTGTCCAGTAATTACTATCATTCATCATCCGCTCTAAATTGGCTCTTAAAGACCTGGTGGATTATTCCACAACAGCAGGCCATTGTGATCCTGTTTTATAACCCGTGCACTATTTCTTTTTCAACTGACCACAACTAAATAGTCGGGCGATCATTTGCCTCCTTCAAGTAACCGCAGCCGTGCAGATTCTCCCTTTGCAAACAACACCGACTCCACGGACCGCCGCCTGGCGGGCCGAGGGATGCGGACACCGCCGTGGCTTCTGACCAAGCCGGTGGCACATCGTCGTCGTCTCCCGCGGGCTTCACGCCGCGTCCTCAGAGGGCTCTCCGCACGCCGCGGCTGCGTTGCTCGCGCGGCTGCTGAACCACTGGCGCGAGGCGAACGCTTCGGCAGCTGCAAAATATTTACGCGATCCATGTGGTGCTAAATTAGACGCGGATTAAACGCGTTAAACACACAAATCACTCCTTTGTCGTGAAGGCGAAACGTCGCGAGCATGGCTTTTGACTTAGCGTAACACAATAATGCGGCAGTGGCCGGCCAGCAAGAGGGGTCGCACAATCGGGCGCTCTCAGCGAGCACCGCGGCGCTTCGCTAGCCCCTCCCCCCTACATCCCTGCCAGGAGAGCCCCCGGGTTCAACTGCACATCGTAAATAGACGTTACAGTGCAGCAGAGGCAGGGCAGAAGACCTGCCGAGGCCCCGGTTTCCCTGGCAAAAAAAACCGCGCGCGGTTCCGCCACGCGGCACGGCCACTCGCAAGCGGCGAGCTGCGGAACGAGGTCGGCGTCGAGTGCCGCGTGGTCGACGTGAGTTGGTGTGGGAGCGAGGTGCGACTCCGCCAATCAGAGGAAAGCAGCGTGGTGGCTCTCGCCCTGTGCTTCGACACGATCCTCCAAGGCTCATCTCAACTTTTACTCACAGCGGTTCTTTGAAGTCGTTTGTCCGAGCCAACTTAAGTCACGGGAAATGCGTCCCAATGAAATGTTGATTATGGTCGTGCACCGCTTTGGATTTCTCCTCTCTCAGCGCGGTTGTTTTTATATCCCGATTTCTATTTGCTTTGTCGTCACGTTGTTGGTGAGCCCCAGGTCGCTCTCGCCAGACGAGACTCAGCCTGGCCTCTTGAGTCAACCTGAAACGCGCACCAGGCGGTGACGCGCCAACGTGCGGGCACGGACGAAGCAACGCCAACGACCACGGTTGGCCAAGTACGGCGCGAAAGAAGTCTCCCCGTACAGTCCACGCAACCTGCATTCGCGTGAACAGCGGCCCTGTGCCCGCGTGCGCTCGCGGGGTCCACGGCGCGCGAGAGACTGCGGTGGAGAATTGACACCCGCGAGACATCTCTCAAGACCAGCCCATTGTTTGCCGGTATCGTGGCTCCAATTTTTCCACATTTGGAAATTACCCACAATTTGGCAAATTGTGTCAAATTAATAACAGCGCGGCTCCCCCACCACCACCGCGTGCGCCAGCGACGGTCAGAAGCGCCTGTGCCGAGTTAGGGCCACGGCCGCCCGCAGCCCAGGGACCCTAAAGCTAACAGCGTGCAGATGAGGCGAGAGAACTCGTGTGTGTGCGTGTGTGTGTGTCTGTGTATGTGTGCGTGTGTGTGTGTCAGTGTGTGTGTGTCAGTGTGTGTGTGTGCGTCTGTGTGTGTGCGTCAGTGTGTGTGTGCGTCAGTGTGTGTGGTGCGTCTGTGTGTGTGTCAGTGTGTGTGTGCGTCTGTGTGTGTGTCAGTGTGTGTGTGCGTCTTGTGTCTGGTGTGTGTGTGTGCGTCTGTGTGTGTGTCTGTGTGTGTGTGCGTCTGTGTGTCAGTGTGTGCATCTGTGTGTGTGCGTCTGTGTGTGTGTGCGTCTGTGTGTGTGTGCGTCTGTGTGTCAGTGGTGTGCGTCTGTGTGTGTGCGTCTGTGTGTGGTGTCAGTGTGTGTGTGTGTCAGTGTGTGTGCGTCTGTGTGTGTCTGTGTGTGTGTGCGTCTGTGTGTCAGTGTGTGCATCTGTTTGTGTGCGTCTGTGTGTGGTGCGTCTGTGTGTGTGTGCGTCTGTGTGTCAGTGTGTGCGTCTGTGTGTGTGCGTCTGTGTGTGTTGTCAGTGTGTGTGTGTGGTCAGTGTGTGTGTGTGTGCGTGAGTGTGCGTCTGTGTGTGGTGCGTCTGTGTGTAAGTGTGTGCGTCTGTGTGTATGCGTCTGTGTGTACGCGTCTGTGTGTGTGTGTGTGTCAGTGAGTGTGTGTGCGTCGTGTGTGCGTCAGTGTGTGTGTGCGTCAGTGTGGTGTGCGTCTGTGTGTGTGTGTCAGTGTGTGTACGCGTCTGTGTGTGTGTGCGTCTGTGTGTGTGTCTGTGTGTGTGTGCGTGTGTGTGCGTCTGTGTGTGTGTGTCTGTGTGTGTGTGCGTCTGTGTGTCAGTGTGGTGCGTCTGTGTGTGTGTGCGTCTGTGTGTGTGTGGCGTCTGTGTGTGCTGTGTCAGCGTGTGTGTGCGTCAGTGTGTGTGTGCGTCCTGGTGTGTGTGTCAGTGTGTGTGCGTCTGTGTGTGTGTCAGTGTGTGTGTGCGTCTGTGTGTGTGAGTGTGCGTCTGTGTGTGTGCGTCAGCGTGTGTGTGCGTCAGTGTGTGTGTGCGTCTGTGTGTGTGTCAGTGGTGTGCGTCTGTGTGTGTGTCAGTGTGTGTGTGCGTCGTGTGTGTGTGGTGAGTGGCGTCTCTGTGTGGTGGTGTGTCAGTGTGTCATGTGTGTGTGTGTGTGCATTCTCTGTGTGTGGTGTCTGTGTGTGTGTCAGTGTGTGTGCGTCTGTGTGGGAGTGTGTCAGTGTGTGTGTGCGTCTGTGTGTCAGTGTGTGCGTCTGTGTGTGTGCGTCTGTGTGTGTGTGTGTCAGTGTGTGTGCGTCAGTGTGTGTCAGTGTATGTGTGCGTCTGTGTGTGTGTGTGTCAGTGTGTGTGTGTGTGTCAGTGTGTCAGTGTGTGTGTGTGTGCATCTCTGTGTGTGTGTCAGTGTGTGTCAGTGTGTCAGTGTGTGTGTGCGTCTGTGTGTGTGTGTCAGTGTGTGTGTGCGTCTGTGTGTCAGTGTGTGCGTCTGTGTGTGTGCGTCTGTGTGTGTGTCAGTGTGTGTGCGTCAGTGTAT
>WFAB01003606.1:0-14323 GCA_018977245.1 Lethenteron camtschaticum
GTGGCGAGAGCATGCCAATCCCGCTCTCCTGCAGCCGCACCGGAGAGTTGCACAGTTCTGTTTACAGCGACACTGCACAGCACAGAGACCACCACCACCACCACAACACGTTATGTAATAGTAGCAGTGCACGCGCGTGCGTGAGTGTGTACGTATGTGTTACGCGCGTACGTACGTATGTACGTGCGTGACTGTACGTGCGCATGTACACGTGTGCGCGTGCGTGCGTGACTGTACGTGTACACGTGTGCGGTGCGCGACTGTACGTGAGTGTACGTGCGTGTACGTGCGGTCACCCTGTAGGGCGCAATAATCTTGCTCCGTCGCCCGCCGCTCTTTAGCTGCGGCAGCGAGTCCGTGTCCACCACCGGCTTGGCCGCGAACGACTTCAGCTGCGTCGCGAACAAAAGGCGGAGGTCACGCGCCCACCCCGCCGTGTAGCCTCTAACGGTGTAGGGGCAAGTGCTGCTAGTCGCCGCCACCACCACCACCACTACAACTGCCTCCACCACCGTCCCTACTACCTCCACTACACCACCACCACCACCACAACCACCTCCACCACCACCACCGTCCTACTACCTCCACCACAACCACCACCACCTCCACCACCACCTCCACCTCCACCACCACCCCCATCCCCACTACCTCCACTACAACCACCACCACCTCCACCACCACCTCCACCACCACCTCCACCACAACCACCTCCACCACCACCACCGCCCTACTACCTCCACCACAACCACCTCCACTACCACCACCACCACCACCTCCACTACCTCCACCACCACCACCACTCCACCACCACCACCGTCCCTACTACCTCCACTACAACCACCACCACCTCCACCACCATCCACCACCACCTCCACCACAACCACCTCCACCACCACCACAACCACCACCACCACCACCACCACCGTCCCTACTACCTCCACTACAACCACCACCACCACCACAACCACCTCCACCACCACCACCGTCCCACTACCTCCACCACAACCACCACCTCCACCACCACCTCCACCTCCACCACCACCCCATCCCCACTACCTCCACTACAACCACCACCACCTCCACCACCACCTCCACCACCACCTCCACCACAACCACCTCCACCACCACACCGCCCCTACTACCTCCACCACAACCACCTCCACCTCCACCACCACCACCACCCCTACCACCTCCACCTCCTCATCCACCACCACCAGCACCTCCCGCACCTTGGAGGGCATGAGCTCAATGGACGCTGCATGTGGCTCCGTTTGCTCTCCTGCTGCGCCCAGTGCAGCAGGCAGCGGCTTCTTTGCTCGTTGCAACTGCTGCAACTTCTGCGATGAACAGGGATGGCGGGATGAGTGAGTGTACGAGTGAGTGTGAGTGTGTGTGAGTGTACTTGTGAGTGAGTGAACATCACAGCATCAACATCACAGCATCAACATCACACCATGAACATCACACCATGAACATCACACCATGAACATCACAGCATCAACATCACAGCATCAACATCACAACATCAACATTACAACATCAACATTACAACATCAAAACAACATCACAGCATCAACATGGGTGAGCGAGTGGTGGGTGGGTGAGTAAGTGGGTGAGTGAGTGAGCGAATGAGTAGGTGAGTGGGTGAGTAGATGAGTGAGTGGGTGAGAGTGGATGGGTGGGTGAGTGGGTGAGTGAGTGGATGGGTGGGTGAGTGGATGGGTGGGTGAGTGAGTGAGTGATTGGGTGAGCGAGTGGGCGGGCGAGTGGGCGGGCGAGGAGTGGGTGAGTGGTGTTGTATGTGTCGGGTTATGAAATTTTTGATAAAATAATAAAATTTAATATTTTCCGAAAAATGCGCAAATCGCATTAATTATTATTAATGTGTGTATTGATATGTATAATTATGATAATGCGTATAATTATATGCATAAATGATGATAATCGTAGTAATTTATGCGGATGCTTGCGATTATGTTAATGTGAGCAGTTGTGATAATTAAGCTCAGCTTCGTTTATCCAGTGTTATATCAATCAGGATAACACGATTATCATCGATTAAACGTTTACCGATTATCCTAGTGTGTGTTATGATATTTTAGGTCACCAGTTCAGATCTCATCACAGGATACAGTTATCAAGAACAAGACAGTTTTGCATGGACTTGGAAAGAAGCACTCACCACTCACCTCACCACTCACCACTCACCTCACCACTCACCACTCACCTCACCACTCACCTCACCACTCACCACTCACCACTCACCTCACCGCCCACCACTCACCACTCACCTCACCACTCCACTCACCACTCACCTCACCCACTCACCACTCACCACTCACCACTCACCACTCACCTCACCACTCACCACTCACCACCCACCACCACCACCCACCACTCAACCTCACCACTCACCACTCACCTCACCGCTCACCACTCACTCACCACTCACCACTCACCTCACCGCCCACCACTCACCACTCACCACCCACCACCCACCACTCACCACTCACCTCACCACTCACCACTCACCTCACCACTCACCACCACCTCACCACACCACCACCTCACCACCCACCACTCACCTCACCACCCACCACTCACCTCACCACCCACCACTCACCTCACCACTCACCACTCACACCCACCTCACCACTCACCACTCACCTCACCACTCACCACTCACCTCACCACCTCACCACTCACCCACCACTCACCACTCACCACCACCTCACCATCACCTCACCACCCACCACTCACCTCACCACTCACCACTCACCTCACCACTCACCTCACCACCCACCAACTCACCACCCACCACTCACCTCACCACTCACCACTCACCAACCACCACTCACCTCACCCTCACCACTCACCTCACCACCTCACCACTCACCTCACCACTCACCCACTCCACCACTCACCACTCACCACCCACCACTCACCTCACCACTCACCACTCACCTCACCACTCCACCACCACCTCACCTCACCCACTCACCACTCACCTCACCACTCACCACTCACCTCACCATCACACTCACCTCACCACTCACACTCACACTCACCACTCACACTCACCTCACCACTCACCACTCACCACTCACCACTCACCTCACCACTCACACTCACCACTCACCTCACCACTCACCTCACCACTCACCACTCACCTCACCACTCACCACTCACCTCACCACTCACCACTCACCTCACCACCTCACCACTCACCACTCACCTCACCACTCACCACCCACCTCACCACCCACCACTCACCTCACCACTCACACTCACCTCACCACTCACCACTCACCTCACCACTCACCTCACCACCACCACTCACCTCACCACTCACCACCTCACCACCTCCACTCACCCACTCACCACTCACCACCCTCACCACTCACCTCACCACTCCACACTCACCACTCACCACTCACCTCACCACTCACCACTCACCACTCACCTCACCACTCACCCCACCTCACCACCACCACTCACCTCACCACTCCACCCACCACTCACTCACCACCACTCCACCAACTCACTCACTCACCACTCACCTCACCACTCACCTCACCTCACCACTCACCACACCACTCACCATCACCTCACCACTCACATCACTCACCACTCACCCACTCACCACTCCACCTCACCACTCACCACTCACCTCACCACTCACCCACCACCTCACCACCCACCACTCACCTCACCACTCACCACTCACCTCACCACCTCACCACTCACCCACCACTCACCACTCACCACTCACCACTCACCCTCACCACTCACCACTCACCACTCACCTCACCACCCACCACTCACCTCACCACTCACCACTCACCTCACCACCCCACTCACTCACCACCACACCTCACACTCACCACTCACCTCACACTCACCACTCACCTCACCACTCACCCTCACTCACCACTCACGACTCACCCACCACTCACCACTCACCTCACCACTCACCCACCACTCACCACTCACCACTCACCACTCACTCAATCACCTACTCACCACTCACCACTCACACTCACCTCACCACTCACCTCACCACTCACCACTCACCTCACCACTCACCACCACCTCACCACCCACTCCCCACCACTCACACCCTCACCACTCACCTCACCTCACCACTCACCTCACCACCCACCACTCACCTCACCACTCACCACCTCACCCACCTCACCACTCACCTCACCACTCACCCTCACCACCCACCACTCACCTCACCACTCACCACTCACCACCCACCACTACTCACCACTCACCACTCACCTCACCACTCACCCACCTCACCACTCCACTCACCTCACCACTCACCACTCCACCACTCACCACCACCCACTCACCTCACCACTCACCACTCACCTCACCACTCACCACTCACCTCACCACTCACCACTCACCTCACCACTCACCACTCACCTCACCACTCACCACTCACCTCACCACTCACCACTCACCTCACCACTCACCTCACCACTCACCACTCACCACCTCACCACTCACACTCACCACCTCACCACTCACCACTCACCTCCACCACTCACCACTCACCACTCACCACTCACCACTCACCACCTCACACCACTCACCTTCACCACTCCCACCACTCACCACTCACCACTCACCACTCACCTCACACTCACCACTCACCACTCAACCTCCACCACCCACCACTCACCTCACCACTCACCTCACCCACCACCCACCACTCACCTCACCCACTCACCTCACCACCCACCTCACCACTCACCCCACTCACCTCACCACCACCCACCACTCACCACCCACCACTCACCACTCACCTCACCCACCCACCACTCACCACTCACCTCACCACTCACCACCCCTCACCACCCACTCACCACTCACCTCACCACTCACCCCCACCCACTCACCACCACTCACCTCACCGCCACCACTCACCACTCACCTCACCGCCACCACTCACCACTCACCTCCGCCCACCACTCACCACTCACCTCACCACTCACCACTCACCACTCACCTCACCGCCCACCACTCACCACTCACCTCACCACCCACCACTCACCACTCACACCCCACCACTCACCTCACCACTCACCTCACCTCACCACCCAACTCACCACTCACACCCACCACTCACCACTCACCTCACCACCCACCACTCACCACTCACCTCACCACCCACCACTCCACCACTCACCTCACCGCCCACCACTCACCACTCACCTCACCACCCACCACTCACCACTCACCACTCACCACCCACCACCTCACCACACTCACCACTCACCACTCACCTCACCTCACCACCCAACTCACCACTCACCCACCCCACCACTCACCACTCACCTCACCGCCCACCACTCACCACTCACCGCCCACCACTCACCACTCACCTCACCACTCACCACTCACCACTCACCTCACCACCCACCACTCACCACTCACCACTCACCACTCACCACTCCACCACTCACCACCCACCACTCACCTCACCACTCACCACTCACACTCACCTCACCACCACCACTCACTCACCCCTCACCACTCACCACTCACCACTCACCACCCACCACTCACCTCACCACTCACCACTCACCACTCACCACCTCACCACCCACCACTCACCTCACCCACTCACCACCCACCACTCACCTCACCACTCACCACTCACCTCACCCTCACCCACCACTCACCCCACCACCCCCACTCACCACTCACCACCACCACCACTCACCTCACCACCCACCACTCACCTCACCACTCACCACTCACCACCACCACTCACCACCCACCACTCACCTCACCACTCACCACCCACCACTCACCACTCACCTCACCGCCCACCACTCACCACCCACCTCACCACTCACCACTCACCACTCACCACTCACTCACCGCCCACCACTCACCACTCACCACCCACCTCACCTCACCACTCACCACTCACCACTCACCTCACCACCCACCACCACCACTCACCACCCACCACCCACCACTCACCTCACCACCCCACCCACTCACCACTCACCACCCACCACTCACTCACCACTCACCACTCACCTCACCACCCACCACTCACCACCCACCACCCACCACTCACCACTCACCACCCACCACTCACCTCACCACTCACCACTCACCACTCACCTCACCATCCCACCACTCACCACTCACCACTCACCTCACCGCCCACCACTCACCTCACCACTCACCACTCACCACTCACCTCACCACCCACCACTCACCACTCACCACTCACCTCACCGCCCACCACTCCACCACTCACCTCACCACCCACCACTCACCACTCACCACTCACCACCCACCACTCACCTCACCACTCACCACTCACCACTCACCTCACCACTCACCACCCACCACTCACCACTCACCACCCACCACTCACCTCACCACTCACCACTCACCGCCCACCACTCACCACTCACCACCCACCACTCACCACTCACCACCCACCACTCACCTCACCACTCACCACTCACCTCACGCCACCACTCACCACTCACCACTCACCTCACCACTCACCACTCACCACTCACCACCCACCACTCACCTCACCACTCACCACTCACCACCCACCACTCACCTCACCGCCCACCACTCACACTCACCACCCACCACTCACCATCACCCACTCCACCACTCACCGCTCACCAACTCACCACTCACCGCCCCACACTCACCACTCACCGCCCACCACTCACCACTCACCACTCACCTCACCGCCCACCACTCACCACCCACCACTCACCCACTCACCACTCACCTCACCACTCACCTCACCACTCACCTCACCACTCACCACTCACCACCCACCATCACCTCACCACTCACTCACCACTCACCTCACCACTCACCTCACCACTCCACCACTCACCTCACCACTCACCACCCACCACTCACCACCCACCACTCACCTCACCACTCACCTCACCACTCACCTCACCACTCACCTCACCACTCACCACCCACCCACCACTCACCACTCACCTCACCACTCACCACCCACCACTCACCACCCACCACTCACCACTCACCTCACCACTCACCTCACCACTCACCTCACCACTCACCTCACCACTCACCTCACCACTCACCATCACCTCACCACTCACCACCCACCACTCACCACCCACCACTCACCACTCACCTCACCACTCACCTCACCACTCACCTCACCACTCACCTCACCACTCACCACCCACCACTCACCACTCACCTCACCACTACCTCACCACTCACCTCACCCCCACCACTCACCCCTCACCACTCACCACTCCACCACTCACCACTCACCTCACCACTCACCACTCACCCACCACTCACCACTCACCTCACCACTCACCACTCACCTCACCACTCACCACCCCACCACTCACCTCACCACTCACCACTCACCTCACCACTCACCTGACCACTCACCTGACCACTCACCATCCCTCCACTCACCTCACTCACCACTCACCTCACCACCCACCACTCACCCACTCACCCTCACCACCACTCACCACCCACCACTCACCTCACCACTCACCACTCACCTCACCACTCACCACTCACCTCACACTCACCACTCACTCACACTCACCTCACCACTCACCTCACCACTCACCTCACCACTCACCACTCACACTCACCACCACCACTCCACCACCCACACTCACCCACTCATCCACTCCACCACCTCACCACTCACCACTCACCTCACCACTCACCCACTCACCTCACCACCCACCCACTCACCACCACCACCACCCACCACTCACCTCACCACTCACCACTCCACCACTCACCACTCACCACCTCACCACTCACCCACTCACCACTCACCTCACCACTCACCACTCACCACCACTCACCACTCACCACTCACCTCACCACTCACCACTCACCACTCACCACTCACCTCACCCTACCCACCACTCACCCACCACTCACCTCACCACTCACCTCACCACTCACCCACCTCACCTCACCACTCCACCACCACCACCCACTCCACCTCACTCACCACTCACCCACCCACCACTCACCACCCACCCTCACCACTCACCACTCACTCACCCACTCACCCCACCACTCACACTCCACCACTCACCACCACCACCACTCACCCACCCACTCACCACTCACCCTCACCCTCACCACCCACCACTCACCACTCACCACCCACCACTCACCTCACCACTCACCACTCACCACTCACCTCACCACCCACCACTCACCTCACCACTCACCTCACCACTCACCTCACCACTCACCACTCACCACTCACTCACCACCTCACCACTCACCTCACCACTCACCTCACCACTCACCACTCACCTCACCACTCACCACCCACCTCACCACTCACCTCACCACTCACCACTCACCACCCACCACTCACCCACCACTCACTCACCACTCACCACTCACTCACCACTCACCCCACTCACCACTCACCCTCACCACTCACCACCCACCACTCACCACTCACCACCACTCACCTCACCACTCACCTCACCACTCACCACTCACCACCACCCACCACTCACCTCACCACTCACCACTCACCTCACCCCTCACCACTCACCACTCACCACCCACCACTCCACCACCCCACCACTCACCACTCACCCACCACTCACCACTCACCACTCACCTCACCACCCACCACTCACCACCCACCACTCACCTCACCACTCACCTCACCACTCACCTCACCACTCACCACTCACCTCACCACTCACCTCACCTCACCCACTCACTCACCACTCACTCACCACTCACCTCACCGCTCACCTCACCACTCACCACCCACCACTCACCTCACCACTCACATCACCTCACCACTCACCACTCACCTCACCACTCACCACCCACCACTCACCACCTCACCACTCACCACCCACCACTCACCACTCACCACTCACCACCCACCACTCACCACCCACCACTCACCTCACCACTCACCTCACACTCACCTCACCACTCACCTCACCACTCACCATCACCTCACCACCTCACCACTCACCACTCACCTCACCACTCACCACTCACCTCACCACTCACCTCACCACTCACCTCACCACTCACCTCACCACCCACGCGAGTGTGAACACACACGCAACGCACACGCAACGCACACGCGAGTGTGAACACACGCAACGCACACGCAACGCACACGCGAGTGTGAACACACATGCAACGCACACGCAACGCACACGCGAGTGTGAACACACACGCAACGCACACGCAACGCACACGCAACGCACACGCAACGCACACGCAACGCACACGCGGGCACGCGAGTGTGAACACACACGCAACGCACACGCAACGCACACACAAACACAACGCGGGCACGCGAGTGTGAACACACACGCAACGCACACGCAACGCACACGCAACGCACACCGCGAGTGTGAACACACACGCAACGCACACGCAACGCACACGCGAGTGTGAAACACAACCACACTCTTCTTGTGGACTGACACAAGCAGCAGAGCGGAGGGGCGAGGGGAGAAGAGGACGCGCAGCTGGAGGGGAGCAGTCCGAGGAGGGAGGGAGGAGGGGGGGGAGTGAGTGAGAGAGTGAGGTGAGAGAGTGGAGTGAGAGAGTGAGAGAGTGATGAGAAGAGTGGAGGAGAGGGAGTGAGAGAGTGAGAGAGTGAGTGAAGAGAGAGAGAGTGAGTGAGAGAGAGAGTGAGAGAGAAGAGTGATGAGTGAGAGTGAGAGTGAGAGAGTGAGTGAGAGAGTGAGAGAGTGAGTGAGAGTGAGTGAGTGAGAGAGAGTGAGAGAGTGAGAGTGAGAGAGTGAGAGAGTGAGTGAGAGAGTGAGAGAGTGAGAGAGTGAGAGAGTGAGAGAGTGAGAGAGTGAGTGAGAGAGTGAGAGAGTGAGAGAGTGAGTGAGAGTGAGAGTGAGAGAGTGAGTGAGAGAGTGAGAGGAGTGAAGAGAGAGTGAGAGAGTGAGAGAGTGAGAGAGTGAGAGAGTGAGGAGAGAGTGAGAGGAGGATGAGAGAGAGTGAGAGAGAGTGAGAGAGTGAAGTGAGTGGAGAGGTGAGAGTGAGAGAGTGGAGTGAGAGAGTGAGAGAGTGAGGAGAGTGAGAGAGTGAGTGAGTGAGAGAGTGAGAGAGTGAGAGAGTGAGTGAGGTGAGTGAGAGAGTGAGAGAGTGAGAGAGTGAGAGAGTGAGAGAGTGAGAGAGTGAGTGAGTGAGAGAGTGAGAGAGTGAGAGAGTGAGAGAGTGAGTGGAGTGAGTGGAGTGGAGTGAGAGAGTGAGAGAGTGAGTGAGTGAGTGAGTGAGTGAGTGAGTGAGTGAGAGAGTGAGTGAGTGAGTGAGTGAGTGAGTGAGAGAGTGAGAGGAGTGAGGTGAGTGAGTGAGAGAGTGAGAGGAGTGAGTGAGAGTGAGAAGTGAGTGAGAGTGAGAGAGTGAGTGAGAGAGTGAGAGTGAGAGAGTGAGAGAGTGGAGTGAGAGAGAGAGAGTGAGAAGTGTGAGAGTGAGAGAGTGAGAAGAGTGAGAGAGTGAGAGTGAGAGAGTGTGAGAGTGAGAGAGTGAGAGAGGTGAGGAGAGTGAGAGAGAGTGAGAGTGAGAGAGTGAGAGAGTGAGAGAGTGAGAGAGTGAGAGTGAGAGAGAGTGTGAGAGTGAGAGAGTGAGAGAGTGAGAGAGTGAGAGAGAGTGAGAGTGAGAGAGAGAGAGTGAGAGAGTGAGAGAGTGAGAGAGTGAGTGAGTGAGAGAGTGAGAGAGTGAGAGTGAGTGAGAGAGTGAGAGAGTGAGAGAGAGTGAGAGAGTGAGAGTGAGAGTGAGTGAGAGAGTGAGAGTGAGAGAGTGAGAGAGTGAGAGAGAGAGTGGAGAGTGAGAGAGTGAGAGAGTGAGAGAGAGAGCGAGTGAGAGAGTGAGAGAGTGAGTGAGTGAGTGAGAGAGAGAGTGAGAGAGAGAGTGAGAGAGTGAGAGAGTGAGAGAGTGAGTGAGAGTGAGTGAGTGAGAGAGTGAGAGAGTGAGAGAGTGAGTGAGTGGAGAGTGAGAGTGAGTGAGTGAGAGAGGAGTGAGTGAGAGTGAGAGAGTGAGTGAGTGAGAGTGAGTGAGAGTGAGTGAGTGAGAGAGTGAGGAGTGAGAGAGTGAGTGAGTGAGTGAGTGAGAGTGAGTGAGTGAGAGAGTGAGAGAGTGGTGAGTGAGAGAGTGAGTGAGTGAGAGTGAGTGAGAGTGAGTGAGAGTGAGTGAGAGTGAGAGAGTGAGAGAGTGAGAGAGAGAGTGAGAGGTGAGAGAGTGAGTGAGAGTGAGTGAGTGAGAGAGTGAGAGAGTGAGAGAGTGAGTGAGGAGTGAGTGAGAGTGGAGGAGTGAGAGATGAGGGTGAGTGAGTGAGAGAGTGAGAGAGTGAGTGAGTGAGAGAGTGAGTGAGAGTGAGTGAGAGTGAGAGAGTGAGTGAGTGAGAGAGTGAGAGAGTGAGTGAGTGGAGAGAGTGAGTGAGAGAGTGAGAGAGGTGAGAGAGTGAGTGGAGAGTGAGTGAGTGAGAGAGTGAGAGAGTGGAGAGAGTGAGAGTGAGGAGTGAGTGAGAGAGTGAGAGAGTGAGGTGAGAGAGTGAGTGAGAGAGTGAGGAGTGAGTGAGTGAGTGAGAGAGTGAGAGGTGAGAGTGAGGAGAGTGAGTGAGAGAGTGAGAGAGAGTGAGTGGGAGAGAGTGAGAGAGGAGTGAGTGAGGAGTGAGAGAGTGAGTGAGTGAGGAGAGAGTGAGAGAGTGAGTGAGTGAGTGAGTGAGTGAGGTGGAGAGAGTGAGAGAGTGGAGAGTGAGAGAGTGAGAGAGTGAGAGAGTGAGAGAGTGAGTGAGTGATGAGTGAGAGAGTGAGAGAGTGAGAGAGTGAGAGAGTGAGTGAGAGAGTGGAGAGTGAGAGAGTGAGATGAGTGAAGAGAGTGAGATAGAGTGATGAGAGTGAGAGGAGTGAGGAGATGGAGAGTGAGGAGGAGTGGAGAGTGAGGAGGGTGAGTGAGTGAGAGTGGAAGTGAGTGAGAGTGAGTGAGAGAGAGACGAGTGAGAGAGTGAGAGAGTGAGTGAGTGAGAGAGAGAGCGAGTGAAGAAGTGAGAGAGTGAGAGAGTGAGAGAGAGAGCGAGTGAGAGAGAGAGCGAGTGGAGAGAGTGAGAGAGTGAGTGAGTGAGTGAGAGTGAGAGGTGAGAGAGTGAGAGAGTGAGTGAGAGAGTGAGAGAGTGGAGAGAGTGAGAGAGTGAGTGAGTGAGTGAGTGGAGGTGAGAGAGGTGAGTGAGAGAGAGAGTGAGAGAGTGAGAGAGTGAGAGAGGGTGAGAGAGTGAGTTGTGAGAGAGTGAGAGAGTGAGAGTGAGAGAGTGAGAGAGTGAGAGAGTGGAGTGAGAGAGTGAGTGAGTGAGAGAGTGAGAGAGTGAGGAGAGGAGTGAGAGTGAGTGAGTGAGAGAGTGGAGAGAGTGAGAGTGAGGAGAGTGAGTGAGAGAGTGAGAGAGTGTGAGTGAGAGGAGAGTGAGTGAGAGAGTGAGAGAGTGAGAGAGTGAGAGAGTGAGTGAGTGAGAGAGTGAGAGAGTGGAGTGAGAGAGTGAGAGGAGTGAGAGAGTGAGAGAGTGAGAGAGTGAGAGAGTGAGGAGAGTGAAGAGTGAGTGAGTGAGAGAGTGAGAGAGTGAGAAGTGAGAGAAGTGAGAGAGTGGAGAGAGTGAGAGAGTGGAGAGAGTGGAGTGAGAGAGTGAGAGTGTGAGAGAGTGAGAGTGAGAGAGAGAGTGAGTGAGAGAGTGAGAGAGTGAGTGAGTGAGTGAGGAGGAGTGAGAGAGTGAGAGAGTGAGAGAGTGAGAGATAGTGAGAGAGTGAGAGAGGTGAGTGAGTGGTAGTGAGTGATGAGAGGTGAGAGAGTGAGAGTGAGTGAGAGTGATGAGAGAGTGAGAGAGTGAGAGAGTGAGAGAGTGGAGTGAGTGAGAGAGTGAGAGAGTGAGTGAGTGAGTGAGAGTGAGAGAGTGAGAGGGAGAGAGTGAGAGAGTGAGAGAGTGAGAGAGTGAGTGAGAGAGTGAGAGAGTGAGAGAGTGAGTGGAGAGTGAGAGAGTGAGTGAGAGAGTGAGAGTGAGAGAGTGAGAGATGAGAGAGTGAGAGGAGAGATGAAGAGTGAAGGTGAGAGAGTGAGATGGAGAGTGAGAGGTGAGTGAGAGAGTGAGAGAGTGATGAGGAGAGTGAGTGAGTGAGAGTGAGAGAGTGAGAGAGTGAGAGAAGAGTGAGTGGGAGTGAAGTGAGTGAGAGAGTGAGAGAGTGAGAGAGTGGTGAGAGAGTGAGGTGAGAGTGAGAGAGTGGAGTGAGTGAGTGAGAGAGTGAGAGAGTGAGAGAGTGAGAGAGTGAGTGAGAGAGTGAGAGAGTGAGTGGAGTGAGAGAGGAGTGGAGAGGGAGTGAGAGTGAGAGAGTGAGTGAGAGTGAGAGAGTGGTGAGAGAGTGAGAGAGTGAGAGAGTGAGTGAGTGAGGAGTGAGAGAGTGAGAGAGTGAGAGAGTGAGAGAGTGAGTGAGAGAGTGAGTGAGTGAGTGACTTTTTTGACTTTTATAAGTTTATTTCACCAGCGCAAATTGCGCTGGAATATTCCGGTTCATTCAATACACCTGCCTTTATGGCAACAAAAATTATACAACGTCATCCCGCACCACATCGCCACCGCCCACAGCCAGTGTCCGGTGTGTGCTTTTCAAAACCACTCAGTGCACTGCCTTTATGGCAATTAACGCTCATCGTCATCACACACCACGTCGCCACCGCTCACAGCCAGTGTCCGGTGTGCTCGTCATCCGGGCTCTCACACCCCTCTGCCTAGCAGAGTCGCTCTTCCGCTCCCACCTCCTCACCTCCTCCCCGGCTGGCGGCGGCGGTAGTGGTGTCTTCTTCAACGCCGCGGGGGGAAAGGGGTGATGGGGGGGATGGTGGCTGTTTTCTGACCTTGTTCATCAAGGCCTTTACCCGGAAGATTTCCTGGCGGCTATATCCGAACTTGCTTGGGTCCTGGACCACCCGCCGGGCTGTGCTCATAAGTTCTTCCTGTTGGGGAAACTGTCCTGCACACGGATGTTTCGTTTCCCATACGACCATTTCAGGAAACCAAGGAGGTATTCGGGGGCACTCCATCTCGGGCATCGGAGGCCAGCTCATCGGCCTTTCCGCCTGTCCCTTTGGGGTGCCGCCGCTGACGCCGCCCACCCTGCTCCCTTGGCGACGGGCTGGGCGAGGCTGAGTCTGACTCCTCGTCGTCCGTCAGCATTGGCCCCGTTCGATCAATAAATCCAACACCCGGCTGTGCCTCCCAATCTTGAAACCGCACCTGTGTGGATCCAATGCACGT
>WFAB01003607.1:5000-14309 GCA_018977245.1 Lethenteron camtschaticum
GTTGTTTCATGGCTTTCATGGCTTTATTTTGGTGATTTCGAAAAGTGTATTGGTTTAGCCATGCAAAGTATGATCTGTGTTTTTGATTCAGTGCGCTGATCTTAAAGGTGCTTTGAAAAATGTTGATACTTCGACTGATGCTCCTGCTGCTGTTGTGGAGTGACTCATGCAGCCAGCTATGGCTGCAGAGTTTGGTGGTGGTACATGTTGTTTATGTCATTTATTGTGAAAATTCCGTCACAGTTCCTATGATCACTGTTGTTTCATTGCTTTCATGGCTTTCTTTTGGTGATTTCAGAAAAGTTTTTTGGTTTAGCCGTGTTTGTGTTGTTGTGGTACAGAGTTAGACTGATGGCCTTAATCTAAGTTGTCTTGTGGTTGTTGTTGTTTGTGTTGTTGTAGTACAGAGTTAGACTGATGGCCTTAATCTAAGTTGTCTTGTTGTTGTTGTTTGTGTTGTTGTAGTACAGAGTTAGACTGATGGCCTTAATCTAAGTTGTCTTGTGGTTGTTGTTGTTTGTGTTGTTGTAGTACAGAGTTAGACTGATGGCCCTAATCTAAGTTGTCTTGTGGTTGTTGTTGTTTGTGTTGTTGTAGTACAGAGTTAGACTGATGGCCTTAATCTAAGTTGTCTTGTGGTTGTTGTTGTTGTTTGACTTGCATCCCACTGGGATTTTTGCACACAGCGTTGGTGTGTTACGGTGTTTTTTCTGCAATATTTTGCTGTCTTATTTTTTTTTTTCTTGGATTTCTGTTTGCACTCAGTCACTTGAAGATGTTTTCTTGTTCATGTTTTTGTTTTGTTAAATCCTTTATATCAAGTTCGCTTGCTTGCTTGCTTAGGACCGTGCAAATCTTTCGGTCGTTTTTTTAACCCACTTCCCGTGATCCAATCGAGCTGACATTTTGCACACAGACTCGTTGTGCGAGACAATTAATGTTCGTGAAAAAATTTTGCAAAAATGTTACACTGTTTAGGGAAAACAAATTTAATATTTAATTACCAATTGCTTAATACTGGCAGACAATCATCTGACCCATAGGTGGCAGCCATCTCAAGCCAGAGACGAGAGGACTCTAGCCGCCACGCATATAAAGGATTTATAGTGAAAAACTTTGTTTTTACGGGTTAATTTTTGTTTGTTTGTTGCGGTTGCACCCGATTCAAGAGCCGAATGGCTCACAGGGCTCTATACCTAATGCATTCAACTTGAAAACTTGCTGATGAGATGACATCACCCTCCAACGCGACCAGGCCACGCTTGGTATTGCATGTCGGTGTTGGTGGGTGGGGTGGGGTGCGTAGGGGGTGCCACGGAATGTGGCTGAGTGAGATTGTGGTTGTGGAGTGGAGGCGAGTCTGGACAAGACGAACCAGTGGCCTCACCCACACACCCACACACTCTAAAGCTAAAGGTAACCCAGGTAGACGCTGGGGCAAGTGCTGTTCACGTGAGAGGCATCCACACACGTGTTTCCTCTCTGTGTGTGTTTCTAATTGCTATCATCATCACCACTGTGGTGGTGGTGATGATGGTGATGTCTCTAACCCACGTGTGTGATTCCCATCATCATTCAAGTTTTGACATTCAGTCTCTCATCAGCAGTCAGTCAGCGCTCTGCCTCAACCAACGTTGGTGAAACTGGCCCCTGATCTTCATAGGCCAGGGTGGGTTTTGACATTCAGTCTCTCATCAGCAGTCAGTCAGCGCTCTGCCTCAACCAACGTTGGTGAAACTGGCCCCTGATCTTCATAGGCCAGGGTGGGTTTTGACATTCAGTCTCTCATCAGCAGTCAGCGCTCTGCCCGAACCAACGTTGGTGAAACTGGCCCCAGATGTTCATAGGCCAGGCTGTCTCTGTGCGTCAACCTGCTGATAGCAGTAGTAGGGGTGGCGATGATTGCTGTGTGGGTCTCTAGCCTATGGGCACCCCAGTGGCAGCTGTCTGTGTGCGTCAGTCTGCTGGTGGTAGTAGTAGGGGCGGCGATGATTGCTGTGTGGGCCTGTAGCCTAGGGGCACCCCCAGCGGCAGCTGTCCCCTTGGGTGCAAGCGACCTCAGCTTGAACGATGCATTCGTGGCGTGACGTAGCCGTCGTTATTATAACAACAACAACAAGAACAACAACAAGAACAACAAGAAAGATGACTACGACTTTGTTCTCAGCGTCGTCGTGATCGGTTTATTGTTTTTTTCTCTCTCCAACGACAAGTGCGGCCGCTACAAAATAAATCTCTGGACGCGGGCGGGAGGACAGGGGGGGTCAGGGGGGGTCAGGGGGGGGTCAGTGGGGGTCACGGGGGGGGGTCAGGGGGGGGGGTCAGTGGGGGGGGGTTCAGGGGGGTCATGCCACCTCTCGCGGGTCATCTTTGGTTTGTCAGTCGAGGCAGGCAGAGAATAAGATGAGTCCGACACGAAACTGACGTCATTCCCAGGCAGGAAATGACGTCGTCCGCAGGGCAGAGAAAAACAAAACACCCACAACCCCCCCGGAGTTTGAATCTCAGCACGTGGGTTTGTGGGTAGGGTGTAGTGTAGTGTGGGTGGTGTGTGTGGGGTGGAGTGTGTGGGTGTGGGTGTGTGGGTGTGGGGTGTGTGTGTGTGGGGTGTGTGTGTGGGTGGGTGTGTGTGTATGGGGTGTAGTGTGGGTGGGTGTGTGTGTGTGGGTAGGAGGTGTGTGTGGGGTGTGTGTGGGTGGGATGTGTGTGTGTGGGTAGGGTGTGTGTGGGTGGGGTGTGTGTGGGTGGGGTGGGGTATGTGTGTGTGTGGTGTGTGTGGGTGGGGTGTGTGTGTGTGGTGGGGTGTGTGTGTTGGTGGGGTGAGGGTGGTGGTGTGTGTGTGTGGGTGGGTGTGTGTGTGGGTGAGTGTGTTTGGGATGTGTGGGTGAGTGTGTGTGAGTGTGTTTGGGGTGTGTGGGTGAGTGTGTTTGGGATGTGTGGGTGAGTGTGTGTGTGTGAGTGGGGTGTGTGTGGTGTGTATGTGTGGGTGAGTGTGTTTGGGATGTGTGGGTGAGTGTGTGTGAGTGTGTTTGGGGTGTGTGTGTGGTGTGAAGGCGACGATGGACGGCAGACGGCAACTTGGCAATGTCGGTTTAACGACACACACAACAACAACAACAACAACCGCCATTCGCCACTAAGTGGCGGTGACGTCACCACAACGCTTGTGCCAGGCCATGTGCACCTTGAGGCCACGTGAAGTGTCGAACGCCCGCTGGCAGGAGGTCACGGGGCAGACCCAGCAGGTGCCACTGGTCGACTGACCGAGATGACTGAGACGACTGGCTGATGCACCACCTGTGCCCCCTACTGTGCCAACTTGCTGTGCTTTAGCTACCCGGCGCTCCGCTCGTTGTTGTGAGCGTTGCTCCTCCGCCCTCCGTTGTTGTTGGAGGGCGATTGCCTTTAACTGCCCAGTAGCGTCCTTCACGAGCCTCCTCCACAGAGGCCGATCTTGACACCGCTGGTACCAGTCATCGGCAAGTCCACTCAGCTCCACGTCCTCCTGTACCACATCACTCCATCTCTTCTCTAGCCCGTGCCGCGCCCGTCTAGCCCCCTCGATCCGGCCGAACAAAAGCTGTTTAGGCATGCGGTGGCTGGGAATGCGGGCTACATGACCCAGCCAACGCAGCCTTGCCTGCTGGAGGAGCTCACCGATGGGACTTTGTCCAGATCTTTCAAGGATTGTGAGCTCCTCAAACAAACCCAGGATGGATCGTAGGCAGGCCAGCCTAAATGTTTCTAACCGGCGAAGATGCTCCATTAGGGGGGTCTACGTTTCGCAAGCGTAGAGAAGGGAGGGAATGACTGTGGCTGAGAAGACCTGAAGCTTCGTACGGAGCGACAGACCAGGTAGCTTACACAGAGCGTTACGCAACTGATGAAAAGATAATGCCGCTCGACTGATTCGGAGTGAGACCCCCGCTATCAAACCGGAGCCGGTCATGAGCACACTGCCCAGGTATGGGAAACTCTCCACTCTCTCCACAACTGCCCCATCACCGATTGGGAGTTGTGGGGGTGGAGTGTCCGATGGTACAAAATACCCAGGCAGGTGCTTCGTTTTGGTGGGGCTGATGGTAAGGCCCCACCTCTTAGTGGCATGCTCCAGTCTCAGCAGCAGCGTCTCCAACTCCTCTGAATGAGCAGCTATTACCAAATCATCGGCATCCATAATGTGGTTGACCAATAGGGAGCCATCCCTTGACCGCACCCGGGCATCGATCAGCCTCCGATTGTATTTGTGCCAGATGGAAATTCCTCCAGTACAGCCATCGAAGGCTTCACGAACTACGTGGTAGAAAAATATGTTAAATAATGTGGGAGCCAGAGGACATCCCTGTCGCACCCCAAGGTGTACATGGAATGGCTCAGACTCCCGGCCACTTAGTTTTACCCGGGCCCGCTCACCATCATGAAGGTCCTTAATGATCGTGAGCAGAGGGTCAGGGACACCGAAAGCACGAAGAACAACCCAGAGCCCAGGCCTACTGATGGTATCATAGGCCTTGACCAGGTCAATAAAGCAGAGATGTAGGTCTTGTTGGAATTCCCTACACCTCTGCTGTTGCAGATGGACACACGTGTGCACACGCACGCACACGCGCGCTTATATATATTTATATTCACGCCCCACTACTGCTGATGATGATGCTGCTGATGATTATATTGCTGCTGCTACTACTGCTGCTATTGCTACCACTGCTACTGCTGATGATGCTACTGCTGATGATGATGATTCTATTGCTGCTGCTACTACTGCTGCTATTGCTACCACTGCTACCGCTGATGATGCTACTGCTGATGATGATGATTCTATTGCTGCTGCTACTACTGCTGCTATTGCTACCACTGCTACCGCTGATGATGCTGCTGCTGATGATGATTCTATTGCTGCTGCTACTACTGCTGCTATTGCTACCACTGCTACTGCTGATGATGCTACTGCTGATGATGATGATTCTATTGCTGCTGCTACTACTGCTGCTATTGCTACCACTGCAACTGCTGATGATGATGCTACTTATGATGATGATTCTATTGCTGCTGCTACTATTGCTGCTATTGCTACCACTGCAACTGCTGATGATGATGCTACTGATGATGATTCTATTGCTGCTGCTGCTACTGCTGCTATTGCTACCACTGCTACCGCTGATGATGCTACTGCTGATGATTTTATTGTTGCCACTACTGCTGATGATGCTACTGCTGCTGATGATGATTCTATTGCTGCTTCTACTACTGCTAAGTAGTACTACTGCTGATGATCATATTGCTACTACTGCTACCACGTGTCAAACGGCACCGCGCACACAAACACCGCCGTATTTGCCAGGGCGGCCCAACCGTAAACCGAACCACAAACTGCCCGCCCACCTCGATCCAGACTACACCACCATCACCACCATCACCGCCATGACCACCATCACCGCCATCACCACCATCACCGCCACCACCATCACCGCCACCACCATCACCGCCACCACCATCACCGCCACCACCATCACCGCCACCACCATCACCACAATCACCACCACCACGGCCACCACCACCACGGCCACCATCATCACCGCCACCACATCACTGCCACCACCATCACCGCCACCACCATCACCGCCACCACCATCACCGCCACCACCATCACCGCCACCACCATCACCGCCATCACCACCATCATCACGGCCACCACCACGGCCACCATCATCACCATCACTACCATCACCACCTCCATCACCGCCACCACCATCACCATCATCACCTCCCACGTGACTTACAGAGGTGGCTGAGCTATGGACTACAAAGCTAGCGAGCAAGGAGGAGGGGAGGGGAGGGAGGGAGGGAGGGAGGAGAGGGAGGGGAGGGAGAGGGGAGAGAGTTGAGGGAGGAGGAGAGGGGAGGAAGGGAGGGAGGGGAGAGGGGAGGGAGGGGAGGGAGGGGAGGGAGGGGGGGAGGGGAGAGAAGGAGGGAGGAGGGAGGGAGGCGAGAGGAGGGAAGAGGGGAGGAAAGGAGGGAGGGAGGGGAGAGGGGAGGGAGTGGAGGGGAGGGGAGGGGAGGGAGACACGGGAAGACTAACCGGGTCACCAATGGAGACCCCGGTGAGACCCCAGCACTGTAGCGGTCCCCCCCTTGGTGAGAGCCCCAGCACTGTAGGGGTCCCCCCTTGGTGAGACCCCAGCACTGTAGGGGTCCCCCCCTTGGTGAGACCTCCAGCACTGTAGGGGTCCCCCCCTTGGTGAGAGCCCCAGCCCTGTAGGGGTCCCCCCCTTGGTGAGAGCCCCAGCACTGTAGCGGTCCCCCCCTTGGTGAGACCCCGCCGTGAACTCCACAATCCCCTCGCGCTCTCGGGGTCCCGCCGGCTAACCATCGGGCTACCCCCACCCCCACCCCCCCCTAGACGCGACTACCCCGGTGCCCCTACCCCCTTAGCGTTGCATGGGTCCCTGCGAGTAGCGGTAGTCGTGGGGCTTGAGGAAGTAGAAGACAGCGGCTCCGACGAGGAAGATGGTGGAGCCCCAGGCGACGCCGTATCCCCAGCTGAACTCGTGGTACGAGTGCAGCACCGAGTCCTCCACGAAGCGCACCGGGTAGAGGATGAGCGCCGTGATCTGGAGCAAGACTACGGGGGCAGGGGGGGGGGGAGAGACACGGTGAGACATGGAGAGAGACACGGGGAGACACGGTGAGACATGGAGAGAGACACGGTGGGAGAGACACGGTGGGAGAGACACGGGGGGAGAGACACGGGGAGACACGGTGAGACATGGAAAGAGACACGGTGGGAGAGAGACACGGGGAGACATGGTGAGACATAGAGAGAGACACGGTGGGAGAGACATGGGGGGAGAGACAGGGTGAGACATGGAGAGAGGGACACGGGGAGAGAGACACGGGGAGAGAGACATGGGGGGAGAGACACGGTGAGCCATGGAGAGAGACACGGGGGGAGAGACACGGGGAGACATGGAGCGAGACACGGGGGAGAGACACGGTGAGAGAGACACGGAGAGAGACACGGGGAGAGAGACACGGGGGGAGAGACACGGGGAGAGACACGGGGGAGAGACACGGAGACACGGGGGGAGAGACACGGGGGGAGAGACACGGGGAGGGAGACACGGGGAGAGAGACACGGGGAGAGACACACGGGGAGAGAGACACGGGGAGAGAGACACGGGAGGGAGACACGGGGAGGGAGACACGGGGAGGGAGACACGGGGAGAGACACACGGGGAGAGAGACGCGGTGAGAGACACAGGGGGAGAGAGACGCGGTGAGAGACACGGAGAGACGCGGTGAGACACGGTGAGACACATGGAGAGAGACACGGGGAGGGAGACACGGGGAGAGAGACACGGGGAGAGACACACGGGGAGAGAGACACGGGGAGAGAGACGCGGTGAGAGACACACGGGGAGAGAGACGCGGTGAGAGACACGGAGAGACGCGGTGAGACACGGTGAGACACATGGAGAGAGACACGGGGAGGGAGACACGGGGAGAGAGACACGGGGAGAGACACACGGGGAGAGAGACACGGGGAGAGAGACGCGGTGAGAGACACACGGGGAGAGAGACGCGTGAGAGACACGGAGAGACGCGGTGAGACACGGTGAGACACATGGAGAGAGACACGGGGAGGGAGAGAGACACGGGGAGACACATGGAGACACAACCTGCTCAAGCTGCTTGCCCAACGCCTGCACTTGCCCCCGCTTAGTTGGGAGAGAGGGTGGGGGCCGGCTACCTGGGGAACCTTTGTCTGCGCCTCGAGCTCACCGGCCACGCAGAGGATGCCGGCGATGACCTTGAGGAACTTGTGGGAGGACTTGCAGACGGACCACAAGCCCAGCGCCACGGCCACCAGCGTCAGGATGAGGCCCAGAAACATGAGCACAATTGTGGCCACCTTCCAGTCTGTGCGGGTAGCGGGGGGAGAGAGACACGGTGAGAGAGACACGGGGAGGGAGACACGGGGAGGGAGACACGGGGAGGGAGGGAGAGAGACACGGGGAGAGAGGGAGAGAGACACGGGGAGGGAGACACGGGGAGAGAGACACGGGAGGGAGAGAGATACAGGGAGGGAGACACGGTGAGAGAGAGACACGGGGAGAGAGACACGGGGAGGAGGGAGAGAGACACGGTGAGAGAGAGACACGGGGAGAGAGGGAGGGAGACACGGGGAGAGAGGGAGGGAGACACGGTGAGAGAGAGACACGGGGAGAGAGACACGGGGAGGGAGAGAGATACAGGGAGGGAGACACGGTGAGAGAGACACGGGGAGGGAGACACGGTGAGAGAGAGACACGGGGAGGGAGGGAGGGAAGACACGGGGAGAGAGGGAGGGAGACACGGTGAGAGAGAGACACGGGGAGAGAGACACGGGGAGAGAGGGAGGGAGACACGGTGAGAGAGAGAGACACGGGGAGAGAGGGAGGGAGACACGGTGAGAGAGAGACACGGGGAGAGAGACACGGGGAGAGAGGGAGAGAGACACGGTGAGAGAGAGACACGGGGAGAGAGAGAGACGGGGAGAGAGGGAGGGAGACACGGTGAGAGAGAGACACGGGGAGAGAGAACACGCGGAGGGAGACACGGTGAGAAAGAGACACGGGGAGGGAGGGAGGGAGACACGGGGAGAGAGGGAGGGAGAACACGGTGAGAGAGAGACACGGGGAGAGAGACACGGGGAGAGAGGGAGAGAGACACGGTGAGAGAGAGACACGGGGAGAGAGGGAGGGAGACACGGTGAGAGAGACACGGGGAGGGAGACACGGTGAGAGAGAGACACGGGGAGGGAGGGAGGGAGACACGGGGAGAGAGGGAGGGAGACACGGTGAGAGAGAGACACGGGGAGAGAGACACGGGGAGAGAGGGAGGGAGACACGGGTGAGAGAGAGACACGGGGAGAGAGGGAGGGAGACACGGTGAGAGAGAGACATGGTGAGAAAGGTAGAGAGACACGGGGAGAGAGACGCGGGGAGGGAGACATGGTGAGAGAGAGACACGGGGAGGGAGGGAGGGAGACACGGGGAGAGAGGGAGGGAGACACGGTGAGAGAGAGACACGGGAGAGAGACACGGGGAGAGAGACACGGGGAGAGAGACACGGGGGAGGGAGACACGGTGAGAGAGACATGGAGAGAGAGACACGGGGAGAGAGAGACACGGGAGAGAGAGGGGAGGAGGGAGAGAGACACGGGGAGAGAGAGAGAGAGAGACAGGGAGGGGAGGGGAGACACGGGAGAGAGAACACGGGAGGGACACGGTGAGAGAGACATGGTGAGAGAGAGACACGGGGAGGGAG
>WFAB01003608.1:0-14309 GCA_018977245.1 Lethenteron camtschaticum
ACTCAACACTGCCCATAGACTCAAACACTGCCCCATAGACTCAACACTACCCATAGACTCAACACTGCCCATAGACTCAACACTGCCCATAGACTCAACACTGCCCATAGACTCAACACTGCCCATAGACTCAACACTACCCATAGACTCAACACTGCCCATAGACTCAACACTGCCCATAGACTCAACACTGCCCATAGACTCAACACTGCCCATAGACTCAACACTACCCCCATAGACTCAACACTGCCCATAGACTCAACACTGCCCATAGACTCAACACTGCCCATAGACTCAACACTACCCATAGACTCAACACTGCCCATAGACTCAACACTGCCCATAGACTCAACACTGCCCATAGACTCAACTCCCAGGACTCAACACTGCCCATAGACTCAACACTACCCATAGACTCAACACTGCCCATAGACTCAACACTGCCCATAGACTCAACACTGCCCATAGACTCAACACTGCCCATAGACTCAACACTGCCCACAGACTAACACTACCCATAGACTCAACACTGCCCATAGACTCAACACTGTCCCATAGACTCAACCACTACCCATAGACTCAACACTGCCCATAGACTCAACACTACCCATAGACTCAACACTGCCCATAGACTCAACACTGCCCATAGACTCAACACTAACCCACTGCCCATAGACTCAACACTCGCCCATAGACTCAACACTGCCCATAGACTCAACACTGCCCATAGACTCAACACTACCCATAGACTCAAACACTGCCCATAGACTCAACACTGCCCATAGACTCAACACTGCCCATAGACTCAACACTGCCCATAGACCACACTGCCATGCCCACCCCAAGACTCAACACTGCCCATCAGACTCAACACTGCCCATAGACTCAACACTGCCCATAGACTCAACACTGCCCATAGACCAACACTCCCATAGACTCAACACTGCCCATAGACTCAACACTGCCCATAGACTCAACACTACCCATAGACTCAACACTGCCCATAGACTCAACACTACCCATAGACTCAACACTGCCCATAGACTCAACACTGCCCATAGACTCAACACTACCATAGACTCAACACTGCCCATAGACTCAACACTGCCATAACTCACACTGCCCATAGACTCAACACTGCCCATAGACTCAACACTGCCCATAGACTCAACACTGCCCATAACTCAACACTGCCATAGACTCAACACTACCCATAGACTCAACACTGCCCATAGACTCCACACCCAAGACTAACACTGCCCATAGACTCAACACTGCCCATAGACTCAACACTACCATAACTCAACACTCCATAGACTCAAACAACTACCCATAGATCAACACTGCCATAACTCAACACTAAAAACACTGCCATAGACTCAACACTGCCCATAGACTCAACACTGCCATAGACTCAACACTACCCATAGACTCAACACTGCCCATAGACTCAACACTACCCAATAGACTCAACACTACCCATAGACTCAACACTACCCATAGACTCAACACTGCCCAGAGACTCAACACTGCCCATAGACTCAACACTACCCATAGACTAACACTGCCCATAGACTCAACACTGCCCGTAGACTCAACACTGCCCGTAGACTCAACACTACCCATAGACTCAACACTGCCCAGAGACTCAACACTGCCCATAGACTCAACACTACCCATAGACTAACACTGCCCATAGACTCAACACTACCATAGACTAACACTGCCCATAGACTCAACACTGCCCGTAGACTCAACACTGCCCAGAGACTCAACACTGCCCATAGACTCAACACTACCCATAGACTAACACTGCCCCATAGACTCAACACTGCCCATAGACTCAACACTACCCATAGACTCAACACTGCCCAGAGACTCAACACTGCCCATAGACTCAACACTACCCATAGACTCAACACTGCCCATAGACTCAACACTACCCATACACTCAATACTACCCATAGACTCAACACTGCCCATAGACTCAACACTGCCCACAGACTAACACTACCCATAGACTCAACACTGCCCATAGACTCAACACTGTCCATAGACTCAACACTACCCATAGACTCAACACTGCCCATAGACTCAACACTACCCATAGACTCAACACTGCCCATAGACTCAACACTGCCCATAGACTCAACACTACCCATAGACTCAACACTGCCCATAGACTCAACACTGCCCATAGACTCAACACTGCCCATAGACTCAACACTGCCCATAGACTCAACACTGCCCATAGACTCAACACTGCCCATAGACTCAACACTGCCCATAGACTCAACACTGCCCATAGAATCAACACTGCCCATAGACTCAACACTGCCCATAGACTCAACACTGCCCATAGACTCAACACTGCCCATAGACTCAACACTACCCATAGACTCAACACTGCCCATAGACTCAACACTGCCCATAGACTCAACACTGCCCATAGACTCAACACTACCCAGAGACTCAACACTGCCCATAGACTCACACTACCCATAGACTCAACACTGCCCCATAGACTCAACACTGCCCATAGACTCAACACTGCCCATAGACTCAACACTGCCCATAGACTCAACACTGCCCACAGACTAACACTACCCATAGACTCAACACTGCCCATAGACTCAACACTGTCCATAGACTCAACACTACCCATAGACTCAACACTGCCCATAGACTCAACACTACCCATAGACTCAACACTGCCCATAGACTCAACACTGCCCATAGACTCAACACTACCCATAGACTCAACACTGCCCATAGACTCAACACTGCCCATAGACTCAACACTGCCCATAGACTCAACAATGCCCATAGACTCAACACTGCCATAGACTCAACACTGCCCATAGACTCAACACTGCCCATAGACTCAACACTACCCATAGACTCAACACTGCCCATAGACTCACACTACCCATAGACTCAACACTGCCCATAGACTCAACACTGCCCATAGACTCAACACTACCCATAGACTCAACACTCCCCATAGACTCAACACTACCCATAGACTCAACACTACCCATAGACTCAACACTGCCCATAGACTCAACACTACCCATAGACTCAACACTGCCCATAGACTCAACACTGCCCATAGACTCAACACTGCCCATAGACTCAACACTACCCATAGACTCAACACTGCCCATAGACTCAACACTACCCATAGACTAACACTACCCATAGACTCAACACTACCCATAGACTCAACACTACCCATAGACTCAACACTGCCCAGAGACTCAACACTGCCCATAGACTCAACACTACCCATAGACTAACACTGCCCATAGACTCAACACTGCCCGTAGACTCAACACTGCCCGTAGACTCAACACTACCCATAGACTCAACACTGCCCAGAGACTCAACCACTGCCCATAGACTCAACACTACCCATAGACTAACACTGCCCATAGACTCAACACTACCCATAGACTAACACTGCCCATAGACTCAACACTGCCCGTAGACTCAACACTGCCCAGAGACTCAACACTGCCCATAGACTCAACACTACCCATAGACTAACACTGCCCATAGACTCAACACTGCCCATAGACTCAACACTACCCATAGACTCAACACTGCCCAGAGACTCAACACTGCCCATAGACTCAACACTACCCATAGACTCAACACTGCCCATAGACTCAACACTACCCATACACTCAATACTACCCATAGACTCAACACTACCCATAGACTCAACACTACCCATAGACTCAACACTACCCATACACTCAATACTACCCATAGACTCAACACTACCCGTAGACTCAACACTACCCATAGACTCACACTACCCATAGACTCAACACTGCCCATAGACTCAACACTGCCCATAGACTCAACACTGCCCATAGACTCAACACTACCCATAGACTCAACACTACCCATAGACTCAACACTACCCATAGACTCAACACTACCCATAGACTCAACACTGCCCATAGACTCAACACTACCCATAGACTCAACACTACCCATAGACTCAATACTGCCCATAGACTCAACACTGCCCATAGACTCAACACTACCCATAGACTCAACACTGCCCATAGACTCAACACTGCCCATAGACTCAACACTGCCCATAGACTCAACACTGCCCATAGACTCAACACTACCCATAGACTCAACACTGCCCATAGACTCAACACTACCCATAGACTCAACACTACCCATAGACTCAACACTACCCATAGACTCAACACTACCCATAGACTAACACTACCCATAGACTCAACACTACCCATAGACTCAACACTACCCATAGACTCAACACTACCCATAGACTCAACACTACCCATAGACTCAACACTACCCATAGACTCAACACTACCATTGACTCAACACTACCCATAGACTCAACACTACCCATAGACTCAACACTACCCATTGACTCAACACTGCCCATAGACTCAACACTACCCATAGACTCAACACTCCCATAGACTCACTCCCATAGACTCAACACTGCCCATAGACTCAACACTCCCCATAGACTCAACACTACCATAGACTCAACACTACCCATAGACTCAACACTCCCCATAGACTCAACACTCCCCATAGACTCAACACTACCCATAGACTCAACACTGCCCATAGACTCAACACTGCCCATAGACTCAACACTACCCATAGACTCAACACTACCCATAGACTCAACACTGCCCATAGACTCAACACTCCCCATAGACTCAACACTACCCATAGACTCAACACTGCCCATAGACTCAACACTCCCCATAGACTCAACACTGCCATAGACTCAACACTGCCCATAGACTCAACACTGCCCATAGACTCAACACTGCCCATAGACTCAACACTACCATAGACTCAACACTACCCATAGACTCAACACTGCCCATAGACTCAACACTGCCCATAGACTCAAACACTGCCCATAGACTCAACACTGCCCATAGACTCAACACTACCCATAGACTCAACACTACCCATAGACTCAACACTGCCCATAGACTCAACACTGCCCATAGACTCAACACTGCCCATAGACTCAACACTGCCCATAGACTCAACACTGCCCATAGACTCAACACTGCCCATTGACTCAACACTGCCCATAGACTCAACACTGCCCATAGACTCAACACTGCCATAGACTCAACACTGCCCATAGACTCAACACTGCCCATAGACTCAACACTACCCATAGACTCAACACTACCCATAGACTCAACACTGCCCATAGACTCAACACTGCCCATAGACTCAACACTACCCATAGACTCAACACTGCCCATAGACTCAACACTGCCCATAGACTCAACACTGCCCATAGACTCAACACTACCCATAGACTCAACACTACCCATAGACTCAACACTGCCCATAGACTCAACACTGCCCATTGACTCAACACTGCCCATAGACTCAACACTGCCCATAGACTCAACACTGCCCATAGACTCAACACTGCCCATAGACTCAACACTGCCCAGCCATACCCATAGACTCAACACTACCCATAGACTCAACACTGCCCATAGACTCAACACTGCCCATAGACTCAACACTGCCCATAGACTCAACACTGCCCATAGACTCAACACTGCCCATAGACTCAACACTACCCATAGACTCAACACTACCCATAGACTCAACACTGCCCATATACTCAACACTGCCCATAGACTCAACACTACCCATAGACTCAACACTGCCCATAGACTCAACACTACCCATAGACTCAACACTGCCCATAGACTCAACACTGCCCATAGACTCAACACTACCCATAGACTCAACACTGCCCATAGACTCAACACTGCCCATAGACTCAACACTGCCCATAGACTCAACACTACCCATAGACTCAACACTACCCATAGACTCAACACTGCCCATAGACTCAACACTGCCCATTGACTCAACACTGCCCATAGACTCAACACTGCCCATAGACTCAACACTGCCCATAGACTCAACACTGCCCATAGACTCAACACTGCCCATAGACTCAACACTACCCATAGACTCAACACTACCCATAGACTCAACACTGCCCATAGACTCAACACTGCCCATAGACTCAACACTGCCCATAGACTCAACACTGCCCATAGACTCAACACTGCCCATAGACTCAACACTACCCATAGACTCAACACTACCCATAGACTCAACACTGCCCATAGACTCAACACTGCCCATAGACTCAACACTACCCATAGACTCAACACTGCCCATAGACTCAACACTGCCCATAGACTCAACACTGCCCATAGACTCAACACTACCCATAGACTCAACACTACCCATAGACTCAACACTGCCCATAGACTCAACACTGCCCATTGACTCAACACTGCCCATAGACTCAACACTGCCCATAGACTCAACACTGCCCATAGACTCAACACTGCCCATAGACTCAACACTGCCCATAGACTCAACACTACCCATAGACTCAACACTACCCATAGACTCAACACTGCCCATAGACTCAACACTGCCCATAGACTCAACACTGCCCATAGACTCAACACTGCCCATAGACTCAACACTGCCCATAGACTCAACACTACCCATAGACTCAACACTACCCATAGACTCAACACTGCCCATAGACTCAACACTGCCCATAGACTCAACACTACCCATAGACTCAACACTGCCCATAGACTCAACACTACCCATAGACTCAACACTGCCCATAGACTCAACACTGCCCATAGACTCAACACTGCCCATAGACTCAACACTACCCATAGACTCAACACTACCCATAGACTCAACACTGCCCATAGACTCAACACTGCCCATAGACTCAACACTGCCCATAGACTCAACACTGCCCATAGACTCAACACTGCCATAGACTCAACACTGCCCATAGACTCAACACTGCCCATAGACTCAACACTGCACCTCCCACGAGCGGGGGTTAGCAACGTATGGTGCTCAAGAAGTCCAGCATCAGGTGAAAGCTCAAGAGTGGCGTGCCTACCTCTCCCATCGGCCGTGATTCCCGGTCCACTGCTGCACAACGAGTGGAACTCCTCTGTGGGAGAGGAACGGCGGAGTGAGAGCATCAGAGAAGCGAGCGGCAGGGGTAGAGACAGGGTTAGAGAAAGGGAGACGGAGCGAGAGAGAGAGAGATGGAGCGAGAGATGGAGTGAGGCAGACAGAGCCAGAGAGAGTGACAGAGAGTGACAGAGAGACAGAGGCAGAGGGAGGGGTAGAGACAGGGTTAGAGAAAGAGAGACAGAGAGAGACACAGAGAGACAGAGACATAGAGACACAGAGGGAGAGAGAGACAGAGAGAGAGACAGAGAGGCAGAGAGAGAAAGAGAGAGACAGAGACACAGAGACAGAGAGAGACAGAGAGACAGAGACACAGAGGCAGAGAGAGGGGTAGAGATATGGGTAGAGAAGGAAAGACAGAGAGAGACACAGAGATACAGAGACAAAGAGACACAGAGGCAGAGAGATACAAAGAGAGACACAGGCAGAGAAAGACAGAGAGACAGAGACACAGAGGTAGAGCGAGAGGGGTAGAGACAGGGTTAGAGAAAGGGAGACGGAGCGAGAGAGAGATGGAGCGAGGCAGACAGAGCCAGAGAGAGTGACAGAGAGACAGAGAGACAGAGGCAGAGAGAGGGGTAGAGACACAGAGACACAGAGGCAGAGAGAGACAGAGACATAGAGACATAGAGGCAGAGAGATACAGAGACAGAGAGACACAGGCAGAGAGAGACAGAGAGAGACAGAGACACAGAGACCGAGAGGCACAGAGACATAGAGACACAGAGGCAGAGAGAGACATAGACAGAGAGAGACAGAGAGAGACAGAGAGAGACAGAGAGACACAGAGGCAGAGAGATACAGAGACATAAAGACACAGAGCTTAGTGGCGAATGGCAGTTGTTGTGTTGTTGTTGGTGGTGATGGTGGTGATGGTGGTGACGATCGTACGAGCGAGCGGTGTTGGTGATGGTGGTGGTCGTGGTGATGGTGGTGATGGTGGTGACGACCGTGTGAGTGAGCGGCGTGGTGTTGGTGGTGATGGTGGTGGTGGTGGTGGTGGTGATGATGATGGTGGTGATGGTGATGATGGTGGTGGTGATGATGGTGGTGGTGAATGTGATGATGGTGGTGGTGATGGTGGCGATGGCGGTGACGCCCGTGCGAGCGAGCGGCGTTCCACTTTGGGGGGTGCCGCCGTACCGGAGTTGAGTGGGGGGCACGGGCGGCACGGCTCTCCGAACGCGTGGTCGGGCCCGGCGCAGCAGCACTCCGACTTGGTGACGGCCCCGGGCATGGGGCGCACGCACTGGCCCTTCGCGTAGGCCGCGTAGCACGTGCTGCGCATGTGCGTGTCTGGGCAGAGGCAGAGGTCGCAAACGGAGTTTGATTCCTTACCCGTACCCGTACCCGGCCGCACCAGGGTCGGAAATTGGTACCCATACCCGTACCCGGCCGTACCCGTTCCCTACCCGTACCCATACCCTACCCGAAATGAGTGACAAACGGTTACTCACCAGTGACTCACGGCCTACCCGTACCCGTACCCGGCCGCACCAGGGTCGCAAATGGGTACCCATACCCGTACCCGGCCGTACCCGTTCCCTACCCATACCCATACCCTACCCGAAATGAGTGACAAACGGTGACTCACCAGTGACTCACGGCCTACCCGTACCCGTACCCGGCCGCACCAGGGTCGCAAACGGGTTTTGATTCCTTACCCGTACCCGTACCTGGCCGCACCAGGGTCGCAAATTGGTACCCGTACCCGGCCGGGCACGGGTTCCCTACCCGTACCCTACCCGAAATGAGTGATAAACGGTTACTCACCAGTGACTCGCGGTCTACCCGTACCCGGCCGCACCAGGGTCGCAAACGGCTACCCGATACCCGTACCCTACCCGATACCCGGCCGGGTACGGGTAGGGTACGGGTATCGGGTACCTGGTTGCGACCTCTGGTTGACAGCTACTTTCTGTTGCTTGTTTTTGTGATGTCAGTAGTTGTAGCGGTGGCTGTGTGTGCGGGGGGGGGGGGAGGGGGGGCAGTGGCCTCACCCACGCAGACTCGCCCATCGCTGCTCACGACCAGTCCCGGCGGGCACTCGCAGCGGAAGGAGCCCTCGCCGTTGACGCAGCGGCCGTTCATGCAGATCCCCACCGTCTGGCACTCGTCGACGTCTGTGGGGGTGCCGGGCGGAGACGCAGACCAGAGGTCACAAACGGGTTTTGATTCCTTACCCGTACCCGGCCGCACCAGGGTCGCAAACGGGTACCCGTACCCTACCCGTACCCTACCCGTACCCGGCCAGGTACGGGTAGGGTACGGGTATCGGGTACCCGATTGCGACCTCTGGGATGAAGCCATGTTGCAGGCGCGGGTGGGTTGATTCTAGGAACTTGAATTGTGAGAAGAGACAAGACGTTGGGAAATGAGTGACAAACAGTTACTCACCAGTGACTCACGGCCTACCCGTACCCGGCTGCACCAGGGTCGCAAACCGGTACCCGTACCCGGCCGGGTACGTGTAGCCGGGTATCGGGTAGGGTACGGGTATCGGGTACCCGGTTGCGACCTCTGACGCAGACACAAAGGGGGTCACCTCCCACCCCGTGCGGCCTTCTGCGCAGACTGTCGGGGCGGGCGCTGAACGCGAGCGGCAGCCACGGAGGGTGGCGCCGTGGCTGCCGCTAGCGGCCGGGCGGGCGGCCGTCACGCCCGGCAGTGATTTTGGTCTCGCCGAGTGGCGGCGTTCACCGCCAGCGTCATCGTCAGCAGCAGCATCAGCAGCAGCATCGTCGTCGTCATCATCATCATCAGCAGCAGCATCAGCATCATCATCAGCAGCAGCGTCATCATCATCATCGTCATCATCAGCAGCATCATCATCAGCAGCATCATCGTCATCATCATCATCTGCATCATCATCGTCATCATCAGCAGCATCATCCTCATCAGCATCGTCATCAGCAGCAGCATCAGCATCATCATCAGCAGCATCGTCATCGTCATCATCGTCATCATCAGCAGCAGCATCAGCTTCATCATCAGCATCATCGTCATCATCATCATCATCAGCGTCATCATCATCATCTGCATCATCATCGTCATCATCATCGTCATCATCAGCGTCATCATCATCATCTGCATCATCATCATCGTCATCATCGTCATCATCATCATCAGTAGCAGCAGCTGGGACCTCCACACCGAGCATCGAGCACCTGGACCACGCCGCTGCCGAACGAGGACAAAAGACCGCCCGCGGTGCGTCGCCGCGGTTACCGTGGCAGTGACAGTTACCGTGGTAGTGACGGTTACCAAGGTTACCAAGGCAGTAACAGTTACCGTGGTAGTGACAGTTACCAAGGTTACCGTGGCAATGACAGTTACCGTGGCAGTGACTTTACCAAGGTTACCGTGGCAGTGACTTTACCAAGGTTACCGTGGCAGTGACGGTTACCGAGGCAGTGACAGTTACCAAGGTTACCGTGGCAGTATTGATTATTGAGGCAGTATTGATTACTGAGGCAGTATTGATTACTGAGGAAGTATTGATTATTGAGGAAGTATTGGTTATTGAGGCAGTATTGATTACTGAGGAAGTATTGGTTATTGAGGCAGTATTGATTACCGAGGCAATATTGATTACTGAGGCAGTATTGATTACCGAGGCAGTATCGTCCGCCGGCAGCGAGGGAGAATCCCGGCTTGCAGATGCACTTGAAGCTGCCGTCTTCGTTGATGCACATCCCGTTGAGGCACATGTTGGTGGTGGCGCACTCGTCGTGGTCTTAGACGACACACACACACAGACACACAGACACACACACACACACAGACACACACACACACAGACACACACACACTCACACACACACAGACACACACATAGACACACACACAGACACACACACAGACACACACACACACAGACACACACACAGACACACACACAGACACACACACAGACACACACACACACAGACACACACACAGACACACACACACACAGACACACACACAGACACACACACACACACAGACACACACACAGACACACACACACACAGACACACACACAGACACACACACAGACACACACACACACAGCCGCCTTCAACGGACCTGCCGGGGTGAGGGGCTGGCATCGCGAGCGGGAGCCTAACGAAGGCCGGGATGGTACACGAAGGAGGGGGGGTGGAGGGAAGGACGGGGGGGGGGGGGGGGATGGACAGATAGACAGATGGAGGGACTGACGGAGCGATGGATGGATTGTGGGTTTGACAGAGGGACAGACGGAGGGACAGAGGGGTAGAGGGACAGACAGAGGGACAGACAGACGGAGGAACAGACGGAGGGACAGATGTATGGACAGATGGACAGACGGAGGGACGGACAGACCGAGTGTCGGACAGAGAGATGGATGGATGGAGGGTTCGACAGAGGGACAAACAGAGGGACAGACGGAGGGACGCACGCACGGAGGGACGCACGCACGGAGGGACGGACCGAGGTGGTGGACGGATGGACGGGCACGTCACCCACCCACGCAGTTGCGCCCGTCGGCCGTGAGGTCGAAGCCGGCGTTGCAGATGCACTGGAAGCTGCCCGCGGTGTTGACGCAGCGCCCGTTGCGGCACAGCTGCCCGTTCTGGACGCACTCGTCGATGTCTGGGCGGCACAACAACAACAACGCGAGAGGGAGCAACGCTCGATCCAGCGCGTAAGGGGACGACGTCAGCGCACACTCTGCCGCACTGCATTGTGGGGGCGAGCCAGGGGCCATGGCTCCCCCGGCCACATTGGAGCCATTTGTCCGACCACCGACCGCTCGCCGCTGGGGTGGAGGGCGGCCACACAAGGACAAAGATCCCCCGTGTAGCCTGTTACAGACTGTTGGGGCAAGTGCTGTGAGCGAGCACCTGTGAAGGTCGGAACGGCACACGAGGCGGTGGGTGGCAAGCACCCACGCCCGGCCTCCTTTGTCTCTCCGGTGGCGACGTTTTAACGCACCACACCAGGTACTCGTTTGAGGCCGAGTCGACCTAGGGGAGGCCCACGACCGGCTCAGATTATCGTCACCGGTGTTGGGCAGCGAGCGGGAATCGAACTCGGGTCGCCGGGTTCGTAGCGCAGCGTAGCGCTAACCCCAGGGTCACGTCGTCCAGGGTTGCCGGGTGACCCCGGGGGTTACCGGGGTGACCCATTAGTTACTGGTCGACCCCGGGGTTGCCGGGTGACCACGGCGTTGCCGGGCGACCCCGGGGGTTGCCGGGTGACCACGGCGTTGCTGGGTGACCACGGCGTTGCCGGGCGACCCGCGGGTTGCCGGGCAATGCCGGTGTTGCCAGGCGACCCACGGGTTGCCGGGTGACCACGGTGTTGCCGGGCGACCCCGGGGGTTGCCGGGTGACCCACGGTGTTGCCAAGCGACCCCGGGGGAGGGGGGGGGGAGCACGGTGTGCCACGTGGCGGTGCGGGTGGTGCCACGTGGGCTACCTAGGCAGGAGGTCTTGGCTGGCGCCGGCTGGAAGCCCGCGTAGCAGCGGCACGAGTAGGAGCCGGCGGAGTTGACGCAGTCGCCGTGGGAACACGGCAGGCTCAGACACTCGTCCACGTCTAGTGTGGGGGGGGGGGCGGGGGGGTGGGGGTGGGGGGGGGGTGGGGTGGGGGGTGGGGTGGAGGTGGGGGTGAGGGTGGGGGTGGGGTGGGGGTGGGGGTGAGGGTGGGGGTGAGGGTGAGGGTGGGGTTGAGGGTGGGGGTGAGGGTGGGGGTGAGGGTGGGGGTGAGGGTTGGGGTGGGGGGCGGGGGGTTACCAACAGGGTTGTGGGGGTGACCAGGGAGAGGGCAACCAGCGGTAGCAGCAGCCGTAGATCCATCCACCCCTGAAGTGGATCAACCTCTGAAGTGGATCCATCTCCCTGAAGTGGACCCCCCCTCTCTCTAGGAGAGCGAGCGAGTGAGCCCTGCGCGATGGAGGTGGTGCGGTGTTGCCGGTTGGCATCGTTGTCGTTGCGTGAAAAGTTAAAATGAAATGAAAATGTCCACGGATATTCGTGGGGGGCGTGAGGGGGTGAGGTGGATTTGGGGGGGTGGGGGTGAGGGTGGGGGTGGGTTTGGGCCGAGCCGGCCAGTTCAAAGTCTCCGTGATCTCAGCACCAAAGCATTCGGCGCCGCAAAAACGTCAAACTCGGTGGCAGAAACTAAATAAACGTGCTCGAGAGAGAGGGAGGGAGAAGGCGAGCGACAGAGGGAAAGAGAGCGAGAGAGCGACAGAGAGAGAGAGTGAGTAAGAGAGAGAGCGAGAGAACGAAAGAGTGGGCATGAGAGAGAGTAAAATTTAGATGGCGAGAGAGTGAGCGAGAGAGTGAGCGAGAGAGTGACCGAGAGAGTCAGCGAGAGAGTGAGCGAGAGAGTGAGCGAGAGAGTGAGCGAGAGAGTGAGCGAGAGAGTGAGCGAGTGATCGAGAGAGTGAGCGAGAGAGTGAGCGAGAGAGTGACCGAGAGAGTCAGCGAGAGAGTGAGCGAGAGAGTGAGCGAGAGAGTGAGCGAGAGAGTGAGCGAGAGAGTGACCGAGAGAGTCAGCGAGAGAGTGAGCGAGAGAGTCAGCGAGAGAGTGAGCGAGAGAGTGACCGAGAGAGTGAGCGAGAGAGTGAGCGAGAGAGTGAGCGAGAGAGTGACCGAGAGAGTAAGCGAGAGAGTGAGCGAGAGAGTGAGCGAGAGAGTGAGCGAGAGAGTGAGCGAGAGAGTGAGCGAGAGAGTGAGCGAGAGAGTGAGCGAGAGAGTGACCGAGAGAGTCAGCGAGAGAGTGAGCGAGAGAGTGAGCGAGAGAGTGAGCGACAGAGTGACCGAGAGAGTGACCGAGAGAGTGACCGAGAGAGTGAGCGACAGAGTGACCGAGAGAGTCAGCGAGAGAGTGAGCGAGAGAGAGAGCGAGAGAGTGAGCGAGAGAGTGAGCGAGAGAGTGAGCGAGAGAGTGAGCGAGAGAGTGAGTGAGAGAGTGAGCGAGAGAGAGAGCGAGAGAGTGAGAGCGAGAGTGAGAGCGAGAGAGTGAGCGTGAAAGCGAGAGTAAGAGAGGTCTCCCGCTGTAAAACGGACAAATTGTGTTTATTGTTTTATACTGTAATACAAAAGGAGACAACTTTGGACAAGACCTTGAGGCTTCGTCTCACATCAGTCGGGAGGGCACCAGTGTCTCCTAACTGACATCCACACCCCCCCCCCCCACTTGTCAATAAATTACAAAACGCGTCTGCTTGGAACTTCAGAGCGCCGCCCGTCTGGTTT
>WFAB01003609.1:0-2500 GCA_018977245.1 Lethenteron camtschaticum
ATATAGCAACCCTGAGAGGGGGCATCCCTGCCGCACCCCTCTCGTTACCGGGAAGGGGGGACCCAGGCGTTGATTGATTTTAATTGTGCTTTGTATATCGGCGTACAGTAATTGGACTTGTGCCGTAAAGAGAGGCCCGAAGCCGAAGGCGGATAAGAGTTTTTCGAGGTAGCCGTGTTCCACCCTGTCAAAGGCCTTCTCTTGATCCATGAAGACCATTCCGGCATTCACACGGTGTATTTCGGCCAGGGATATGGCATCACGAACCGCACCAATGCTGTTATGAATGGTGCGGCCGGGAATGCAGTAAGTCTGGTCCTTGCCGATAACGCGGCCTGCCACGGTCTTCAGGCGGTTGGCTATCGCCTTAGCGATTATTTTATAATCTGTGCACAAGAGGGACACCGGCCGCCAGTTCTCTATCTTACGCGGGTCTCCTTTCTTGGGCAGCAGTACTACCACAGCCCGCCTGCAGCTGACTGGCAGCCGTCCTTCCCGCAGACTCACCGCTAGCACCTCCAGTAAGCAGGGGCTGATTAGATCCCAAAAGGCCTCGTAGAACTCTACTGGAAGACCATCGATGCCTGGAGATTTCCCCCTGGGGAGCCCTGCCATCGCAGCTCGCAGCTCCTCCAGGGTTATGGGGCCTTCCAGTTTTTCTCTCTCTTCCTCCTCCAGGGTGGGACTTCCTTCTAGGAGGAGGTCGGCTGCTCCTGGTTGTACGGTTCCGCTTTTCAGCAAGCGTGAGAAAAACCGTGTGGCCGTTAGCCTAATTTCCTCCTCAGAGGTTGCTATTTTGCCTTCTTCAGTCAGCAGACTCGTGATTGCGTTGTTGCTGCTGTTCTTTTTGTTGTTGTCATTCTGAAGGCGAAAAAAATATTTGGAGGGTGAGTCCATCTGTTCCAGATGCTGCATCCTCCTCTCCACGTAGGAGGCGTGCATCCGCTGGTCAGTGACAGCCCTGAAAAGCTTCCGCCCTTCGAGCAGCCGCGACGCCGGATCCTCGTCTCTCCGCTTTACCTCGCTAGACCCTGTATCCGTTTCCAGCTGGAGCAGTTCCTCCTCCAGGCGTCGCAGTGCGTCGTGTCTCGCGACAGCACGGTGGCCCGCAGTCTGTACAGAGAGAGCCCTCACCTGTGCCTTAACGGCTTCCCACCGCTGTGGGGCGGGGATGGAGGGGTCCTCATCCTTCTTCAAATGCGACCAACACGCCCTGATCGCCGTCTTGAACTCCTGCTCGTCTAACTGGGTCACGTCCATCCGCCAGTAGGGGCAGCGACGGCGCTCCCCGGGCACCCGTAATGACGCTGTGACTAGATGGTGGTCTGATATGCCTGTCGGTCTTATCCGGCATTCGCCGAGGAGAGTCGCGTTTTCCTTGTTTATATATATGCGATCCAGCCTGGCGAGGCTCACCCTGCCTTGAGGAGAGCCGCGGCACCACGTATACTGTCGTTTCGTCGGGTGTTGCAGCCTCCACGCGTCGGCGAGTCGGAGTTGTTGTAACGTTCTCGCTAGTGGTCTCGCCGCTTCGGGGTGTGGCTCGGGGCCGCTGCGGTCGAGCGCCGGATCCAGGGTACAGTTCCAGTCTCCGCCCGCGACCGCAACGACCCCGTCAGCCCTGCTCGCCTCCAACGCGGTGTGCAGCGTGTCGGTGAAGAAAGCCCTCCTCTCTTTGCTCTTGCATGGCGCGTAAACGTTGAAGCATCTGAATCTGGTGTCGTTTACTACAAAGTCCACCGAGATCAGGTGCGCCTTGAGGATCTCCTTGAAGACCACCTTCTCCGGGGTGAAATTCCTTCCGAACAGGAAGGCTACCCCTGCCCGATTCCCGTCTCCATTGCTGAAGAAGGAAGGGGCGCTTACCAGGGGCTGCCGTCGGGCACATAAGGTGGCGTCAAGATGTGTCTCTTGTATCATCGCGACGTCTGCCTTGTTTTCTTCCAGCAGTAGGCAGACACGATGCCATCTTTCTCTGTTCCTCACTCCATTGCCGTTGATACTCAGGATTTTAATGCCGGAGGTCATCATGGGTTTCCTTCATTTTCTTCTTCTTCTTGCGGTGTTACGGGAGGCCGCTCCTGGGAGAGGGGGCGCTGCTTCCCCAGTTTCGTCCGCAGTGCCCGCAGTCGATGTACCTCACCAGAGTTAAAACCGTAAAGCGACGGTTTCTTCAATATCTGGTGGGCAGCTTTCTTAAAGCCCTCCAGGTCGGGGAAGGCCAGTTCAGGGCGAGTGTGCCATTGCCTGAAGTTTTCCTTGAGGTAGAGGAGGATGTCGTGGGGGGCACATTCCCGCTCCGCCGCCACTTCGGAATAACTCCTCTCACTCGCCGTGTCATCTTCATCGCGGTCCTTTTCCTCACCGATCACAGCCCCCTCTGCGACCGTGTGGGGTCCGGCCATGGTGGGTTGTCCCACGACACTTTCAGGCGTAGGTGGAGTATCCTCCCCGTTTTCCACCTGTACTCCGCTAGATGGGGGGGGGGGGGGGGGTCGCG
>WFAB01003609.1:7500-14303 GCA_018977245.1 Lethenteron camtschaticum
ACACACCCACACGCACACCCACACGCACACGCACACACACACACACGCACGCACACACACCCACACGCACACACACACACGCACACACACCCACACACACGCACACACACCCACACACACGCACACACACCCACACGCACACACACGCACACACAGCACACACACTCACACAGCACACACGCACTCACTCACAAAGCACACACTCACTCACACACAGCACACACTCACTCACACACAGCACACATTCACTCACTCACTCACACACTCTCACACACTCACACACTCACCACTCACCACTCACCAGGATGGCCTCAACCACTCACCACCCACTCACCCACTTACACTCTCACACTCTCACCCACTCACCCACTCACCACCACCACCACCCACCAGGATGACCTTCTCACACACTCACCACTCACACACTCACCACACTCACCACTCACACACTCCCCACTCACACTCACCACCACCACTCACCACACTCACCCCCCACACACTCACCACCACCACTCACCAGGATGAGCTTCTCACGCACTCACCACTCACCACTCACCCACTCACCACTCACACACTCCCCACTCACACTCACCCCACTCACACTCACCACCACCACTCACCACACTCACCCCCCACACCCTCACCACCACCACTCACCAGGATGACCTTCTCGCACTCTCACCCACTCACCACTCACACACTCACCCACTCACCCACTCACCACTCACACCCACTCACCACCCGCTCACCACCCGCTCACCACCACCACTCACCAGGATGAGCTTCTCACGCAGGTGCGCCGTGTGATCCACAGACACCTGCAGCTCCCTGCTCAGCTGGGCGTTGGCCTCGTGCAGACTCCGGTTTCGCTCCAGCACCGACTGCACGCTGGCGGCCTGTCCCTCACCACCGCTGATGATGGTGCCAACACGAGGGGGGGGGCATGGGGGGGGTGGGGGAACGTCAGAAGAGACCCATAGAGATACACAGAGACCCATAAAGACCCATAAAGATACACAGAGACCCATAAAGACCCATAGAGATACAGAACCACACAGAGACCCATAGATACACACAGAGACCCATATAGATACACAGAGACCCACAGAGACCCACAGAGACACACAGAGACCCATAGATACACACAGAGACCCATAAAGATACACAGAGACCCATAAAGATACACAGAGACCCATAAAGACCCACAGAGACCCATAAAGACCCATAGAGAAACACAGAGACCCATAGAGAAACACAGAGACCCATAGATACACAGAGACCCATAGAGATACACAGAGACCCACAGAGACCCATAGATACACACATAGACCCATAGAGACACACAGAGACCCATAAAGACCCATAGAGACACACAGAGACCTGTAGATACACAGAGATACACACAGAGAGACACAGAGAGACACAGAGAGACACACAGAGACACACAGAGACACACAGAGACACACAGAGAGACACAGAGAGACACAGAGAGACACACAGAGAGACACACAGAGAGACACACAGAGACACACAGAGAGACACAGAGAGACACAGAGAGACACAGAGAGACACAGAGAGACACACAGAGAGACACAGAGAGACACAGAGAGACACAGAGAGACACAGAGACAGAGAGAGAGACACAGAGACACAGAGAGACACAGAGAGACACACAGAGACACAGAGAGACACAGAGAGACACAGAGAGACACAGAGAGACACAGAGACACACAGAGAGACACAGACAGACACACAGAGAGACACAGAGAGACACAGAGAGACACACAGAGAGACACACAGAGACACACAGAGAGACACAGAGAGACACAGAAAGACACACAGAGAGACACAGAGAGACACAGAGACACAGAGAGACACACAGAGACACACAGAGACACACAGAGACACACAGAGAGACACACAGAGACACACAGAGACACACAGAGAGACACAGAGACACACAGAGACACACAGAGAGACACAGAGAGACACAGAGAGACACACAGAGACACACAGAGAGACACAGAGAGACACAGAGAGACACAGAGAGACACAGAGACACACACAGAGACACACAGAGAGTCACACAGAGACACAGAGACACACAGAGAGACACAGAGAGACACAGAGAGACACAGAGACACACAGAGAGACACAGAGACACAGAGAGACACACAGAGAGACACAGAGAGACACACAGAGAGACACACAGAGACACACAGAGACACACAGAGAGACACAGAGAGACACAGAGAGACACACAGAGAGACACAGAGAGACACAGAGAGACACACAGAGAGACACAGAGAGACACAGAGAGACACACAGAGAGACACACAGAGAGACACACAGAGAGACACACAGAGAGACACACAGAGACACACAGAGACACACAGAGAGACACAGAGAGACACACAGAGACACACAGAGAGACACAGAGAGACACAGAGAGACACACAGAGACACACAGACACACAGAGACACACAGAGAGACACAGAGAGACACACAGAGACACACAGAGACACACAGAGAGACACACAGAGACACACAGAGAGACAGAGAGACACAGAGAGACACAGAGAGACACAGAGACACACAGAGACACACAGAGAGACACACAGAGACACACAGAGACACACAGAGAGACACAGAGACACACAGAGAGACACAGAGAGACACAGAGAGACACACAGAGAGACACAGAGAGACACACAGAGAGACACACAGAGAGACACACAGAGACACACAGAGAGACACAGAGAGACACAGAGAGACACAGAGACACACAGAGACACACAGAGAGACACACAGAGAGACACAGAGAGACACACAGAGACACACAGAGACACACAGAGAGACACAGAGAGACACAGAGAGACACACAGAGACACACAGAGACACACAGAGAGACACAGAGAGACACAGAGAGACACAGAGAGACACAGAGACACACAGAGAGACACAGACAGACACACAGAGAGACACAGAGAGACACAGAGAGACACAGAGAGACACACAGAGACACACAGAGAGACACAGAGAGACACAGAAAGACACACAGAGAGACACAGAGAGACACAGAGACACAGAGAGACACAGAGAGACACACAGAGACACACAGAGACACACAGAGACACACAGAGAGACACACAGAGACACACAGAGACACACAGAGAGACACAGAGACACACAGAGACACACAGAGAGACACAGAGAGACACAGAGAGACACACAGAGACACACAGAGAGACACAGAGAGACACAGAGAGACACAGAGAGACACAGAGACACACACAGAGACACACAGAGAGTCACACAGAGACACAGAGACACACAGAGAGACACAGAGAGACACAGAGAGACACAGAGACACACAGAGAGACACAGAGACACAGAGAGACACACAGAGAGACACAGAGAGACACACAGAGAGACACACAGAGACACACAGAGACACACAGAGAGACACAGAGAGACACAGAGAGACACACAGAGAGACACAGAGAGACACAGAGAGACACACAGAGAGACACAGAGAGACACACAGAGAGACACACAGAGAGACACACAGAGAGACACACAGAGAGACACACAGAGAGACACACAGAGACACACAGAGAGACACAGAGAGACACACAGAGACACACAGAGAGACACAGAGAGACACAGAGAGACACACAGAGACACACAGACACACAGAGACACACAGAGAGACACAGAGAGACACACAGAGACACACAGAGAGACACACAGAGACACACAGAGAGACCAGAGAGACACAGAGAGACACAGAGACACACAGAGACACACAGAGAGACACACAGAGACACACAGAGACACACAGAGAGACACAGAGACACACAGAGAGACACAGAGAGACACAGAGAGACACAGAGAGACACACAGAGAGACACAGAGAGACACACAGAGAGACACACAGAGAGACACACAGAGACACACAGAGAGACACAGAGAGACACAGAGAGACACAGAGACACACAGAGACACACAGAGAGACACACAGAGAGACACAGAGAGACACACAGAGACACACAGAGACACACAGAGAGACACAGAGAGACACAGAGAGACACACAGAGACACACAGAGACACACAGAGAGACACAGAGAGACACAGAGAGACACAGAGAGACACAGAGACACACAGAGACACACAGAGAGACACAGAGAGACACACAGAGACACACAGAGAGACACAGAGAGACACAGAGAGACACAGAGAGACACAGAGACACACACAGAGACACACAGAGAGACACACAGAGACACACAGAGACACACAGAGAGACACAGAGAGACACACAGAGAGACACAGAGAGACACAGAGACACACAGAGAGACACAGAGAGACACAAAGAGACACAGAGACAGAGAGACACAGAGAGACACACAGAGAGACACACAGAGAGACACACAGAGACACACAGAGAGACACACAGAGAGACACAGAGAGACACAGAGAGACACACAGAGACACACAGAGACACACAGAGAGACACACAGAGACACACAGAGAGACACAGAGACACACAGAGACACACAGAGAGACACACAGAGAGACACACACACAGAGAGACACACAGAGAGACCACAGAGAGACACAGAGAGACACAGAGACACACACAGAGACACACAGAGAGACACACAGAGACACAGAGACACACAGAGAGACACAGAGAGACACAGAGAGACACAGAGACACACAGAGAGACACAGAGACACAGAGAGACACACAGAGAGACACAGAGAGACACACAGAGAGACACACAGAGACACACAGAGACACACAGAGAGACACAGAGAGACACAGAGAGACACACAGAGAGACACAGAGAGACACAGAGAGACACACAGAGAGACACAGAGAGACACAGAGAGACACACAGAGAGACACACAGAGAGACACACAGAGAGACACACAGAGAGACACACAGAGACACACAGAGACACACAGAGAGACACAGAGAGACACACAGAGACACACAGAGAGACAGAGAGACACAGAGAGACACAGAGAGACACAGAGACACACAGAGACACACAGAGAGACACACAGAGACACACAGAGACACACAGAGAGACACAGAGACACACAGAGAGACACAGAGAGACACAGAGAGACACAGAGAGACACACAGAGAGACACAGAGAGACACACAGAGAGACACACAGAGAGACACACAGAGACACACAGAGAGACACAGAGAGACACAGAGAGACACAGAGACACACAGAGACACACAGAGAGACACACAGAGAGACACAGAGAGACACACAGAGACACACAGAGACACACAGAGAGACACAGAGAGACACAGAGAGACACACAGAGACACACAGAGACACACAGAGAGACACAGAGAGACACAGAGAGACACAGAGACACACAGAGACACACAGAGAGACACAGAGAGACACACAGAGACACACAGAGAGACACAGAGAGACACAGAGAGACACAGAGAGACACAGAGACACACACAGAGACACACAGAGAGACACACAGAGACACACAGAGACACACAGAGAGACACAGAGAGACACACAGAGAGACACAGAGAGACACAGAGACACACAGAGAGACACAGAGAGACACAAAGAGACACAGAGACAGAGAGACCACAGAGAGACACACAGAGAGACACACAGAGAGACACACAGAGACACACAGAGAGACACACAGAGACACACAGAGAGACACAGAGAGACACAGAGAGACACACAGAGACACACAGAGAGACACAGAGACACACAGAGACACACAGAGAGACACAGAGACACACAGAGACACACAGAGAGACACAGAGACACACAGAGACACACAGAGACACACAGAGAGACACAGAGAGACACACAGAGACACACAGAGAGACACAGAGAGACACAGAGAGACACAGAGACACACACAGAGACACACAGAGAGACACAGAGAGACACAGAGAGACACACAGAGACACACAGAGAGACACAGAGACACACAGAGACACACAGAGAGACACAAAGAGACACAGAGAGACCAGAGAGACCAGAGAGACACACAGAGAGACACACAGAGACACACACAGAGACAACAGAGAGACACAGAGAGACACAGAGAGACACAGAGAGACACACAGAGAGACACAGAGAGACACACAGAGACACACAGAGAGACACAGAGAGACACACAGAGACACACAGAGAGACACACAGAGACACCAGAGCAAGAGAGACACACAGAGACACACAGAGAGACACAGAGAGACACACAGAGACACACAGAGAGACACACAGAGAGACACAGAGAGACACACAGAGAGACACACAGAGAGACACACAGAGAGACACAGAGAGACACACAGAGAGACACAGAGAGACACAGAGAGACACACAGAGACACACAGAGAGACACAGAGAGACAGAGAGACACAGAGAGACACAGAGACACACAGAGAGACACAGAGAGACACACAGAGAGACACAGAGAGACACAGAGACACAGAGAGACACAGAGAGACACAGAGACACACACAGAGACACACAGAGAGACACACAGAGACACAGAGACACACAGAGAGACACAGAGAGACACAGAGAGACACAGAGAGACACAGAGAGACACACAGAGAGACACACAGAGAACACACAGAGAGACACAGAGACACACAGAGAACACAGAGACACACACAAGAGACACACAGAGACACACAGAGAGACACACAGAGACACACGAGAGAGACACAGAGACACACAGAGAGACACAGAGAGACACACAGAGAGACACAGAGAGACACACAGAGAC